>JANHAO010011559.1:0-16892 GCA_026873985.1 Saraca asoca | reverse complement strand
AGAATCATAGGTGAGGTGAGTCCTAATCCTAGGCCTTTTACATTTGATATCTTCTTTTAATTACTTCTTTATTTTCTTTCTTTCTCTTCTTTAAAGTTTCTTTTCTATTCCTTATTACTTGCTCTTTTCTTAATAAATTTGGATAGTCAAGTTGTAAAGATTTTAGTAATTAATATTAACTTCTCAATGGGATCGACACGTATTTGCCAGTACTAGCTTTAGCTGTGCCGTGTACTTGTGGATATTTTATACACATCACTCCTCCATCAAACTCCTTTAAGGCAAAAAGAAGGAACTGCTCAGACTATAAAAACACCCGCTCGACCCTATGAAGAATCCAAAAGGAATCTAATTCGAGCTTCATCCAACGGCCTGAAACGAGTGATGATGCCACGCCAATGGCCAAAAATGGCAAATAGAAGAAAGCATGGCCTAACGCAGAATGGAATGACATCTAACGTGACAATCCAGTCAAGAAAGGGCATTGACTGGGGATACGAATCAAGCCTTAAAAAACTTACAACTCCTAATCCATAAAGCAAACCGAGAGTTGGGGGGCTTATGTTATAGGCTAAAATCGACCCCTAGAGTAACTCACCAAAGGTGCCCAGCAAGCTTCGCTTCACCCTTCATTAGAAAGCAATACAGTGAAGTCATCCTGATATCTTCTCTCGAAGCAAGTCCTGCCTCACTCACTGTGAGGCAGTGATACAGCGAGGTGACCCTAAGGTCAGCTCGTCAAGTAGCCGACCATCCCACTCGAACCTGCTACCCCCTACAATAGCACCGAGCTCACTACAGTGATTCCCATAACAACCTCGAGCTAGGAATCCCAGCTCGGCATGATGAGCATCTCACATGGAAGAATGGCCCCACCTGACAGAAATATATGCCAGTCCATAGCTGATCGAGGGGACCCACCCTACAGCCTACATTCTATGACGGCCGAATTATAGTCTTTTACTATCTTTGCCATTTATATCTTGATGTAACATAACTGTAGCTTGTAATTAATGCATGACACTCCTCATTCCTCTATAAATAGGATTACATTGTTAGAAGAGGGGGAGGCTGGAAGATGATAAGCCAAAACTCTGTACAAAAAATCAAATACATTAATAAAATTTTTACCCTGGATGTATGGTCTAGTGCCGCCCGGATTTGGCTGAACAATGTTAAAAACTCTATGCCTCCCTTTCTTTCTTCATCTCGGGCCGTCTCCTTCTACACTTTAGAAGCAGCAATTGGATCCCCGAACTCCTCTCGTTGGCCAAATTTTGGAACCATCCATACAACTGAAATTTGATGTCGACATTTTCTTAAAAGCCCCAAGCTCATATTCTTTTTCCCCAAAACCATAGAACTAAAGTTGTCCTCCCCCTCTTCTCACAGTTGAGACATAACCGCACCTAACTAAGAAGCTCATTCTTCATCGCGTTAACCACTAGTGGTTCACCCTATGCAAGTCAGTGTATCCCTTTTAGTTGTTACATCCCATGAAAACCCCTTAGCTGAGCAAGCTCCCATCCTTGTTTGAGCTCTTCATGACCACTGTAGCTGTAACATTATTGGAGTTATGCGAATGTTTCCTCGATGCAAGTTGCATCTATTATTCACCCACCAATCATATTAGAGCCTTCACCTTGATAATTGATTAGAGATTGAAGGTAGTATATTTATATTATTTCTTCCTTCTACCTATAATTCCTTAAACCCCAACTCCCATCGTGTCACAAATCAGCCTTGTAAACTAATTTCACAAGCAAACGTGCTCTATTTTGGATGAATCTTTTCATCAAAATCAAACGTGAAGAGGAGGCCTTGTTGTATGAATTTGGGAGCAAATGCACTTGTAAATTATTTTTCTAAATTTTTCCCATTTTAGGATATTTATATCTTTTTAACATCAATCGTTTGTCTAGTATGAGTAGAAGAGCACATGGTTGCGATCCTTGCATTTTTATCTTTCCATTCATATGAAATGGTACATTTGAACCCAAAGGAGATAAGAGAAAAGTCCTTCTATCAACTAGGAAAAAGTACATCTACTCTTGCCATTAAGGCTTTTGGTTAGAATGCTTTTTAAGGGGGGCACATCCAATGACCTAGTAGGCATTGTGACTCAGGCTAGGGATCAGAGTGTCGAGCTTAACGATACTCCCCTACACACTAAAAACTATGTAATAAGGTGTATGTTAATAAAATGGAGTTGTCGCTCTCCTTATTTTAAAAAGCCCCTTCTCGTTATACACTAAAGGCTTCTTGTGTAGCACATTCTTTGAAACTTGATATACGCTAATGCTTTAACTACATACTCATGTTTGCTTGCAGACATGTTACAGATAATATTTTGGTTGTATTGGTGATAGAATTCTTAATGCCCAAAATATCTATCCAAGTGTGGCTTGAATTTATTGGAAGGCTGGCATGTTGGCCAAGAGTTGGCATCATGTGCCACACAATTTCAACTAGAGCTATTGGCCCATGACAGTTGGTATTAAAGCTCAGTTGTGCTAGAGAGAGCAAATCGAGTGGGCCATGATTGTGGTAGATTCGACTTGTTAAAAGCATATGGTGCTTGTGAGTCAAGCAGACGCTCGTGGGAATTAGCAAAGAAATGCTGCTAAAGACTTGACCAAGAGAGGGTGCAAGAGCTTGTAGCAATTCAAGGGCTAGTATATGAGTTATTGCATTTGAAGGAATGCTAATAGAGCACCAGGTGCAAGCATGTGCAGAAGTTGGTGGACTTGCTATATAGCATAGTACATTAATATGCACTCATTTATTGTAAGTATTCAAGGAAATGCAAACCACTCAAGAAAGTAAGTGAATTGACAACCTATCTAGTGGGAGGAAGCCCCTGGGAGAAGCCCTAGTCTTGTGGAGAAAGTTTAACCATGTCCATGAGGGACATCTTAGCTATTGGTGAAGCCTAGAGGGTGAAGCCACAGTCATACTTAAAAAAGTATGGCCACAACAAATAGTAGACATATGCTACAAAATAACATATCTCTTATGATGTGTTAAGTAGACAAATCTTATTAGAGGATTCCAAAATCATGTCAAAGGGAATGGATTTTACTCAGAGGAGTAAACTCAGAGGGGAATGAGATGATCCAGGAGGGATCCATTGTGCAAAAACTATTGATGCAAGGAGTGAGCTGTAGCACTAATCAATAAGATTTGAGACAAGATGCTAGGTATCTAGCATATCATAGTCTCATGATAAGTGACAATGATACTTGCATAGTGAGCTAGAGCTATATAGTTACCTAATGGAGTAGCGACATTGACCTCAAGGCATAGTCGACTAGCACTACATAGTCACAAGATAGACTTTGTGGCAATAACCATGAGACTCATAATTGCTTGTGCATAAGCAAAATGAAACTTGAGCTTGAATGGAGGATGCTCAATGCTCAACTCCCTTCAAAGCTGATGATGTGGGGGAGCCATTATGAGGATGTTCTCAAAGAAGGAGTATTCAGAGGAATGTCACTGAAGAAATGCCAAGAAAAAGGGCACTGATCATCAAAGAAGTTACTACAAGGGCAATGATACTAGTGAGTGGCTATAAGGGTCATGGGAGATGAGCCAATATCAACTTCGAAGAGGCAATACTTGAGCTTTGAAACCTAAGAGGGGTTATGAAGATCATGATGCTAAGGTTGTGTCAACTCTAATAAGACTATGGTAGTTGAATGATACCACAAAGGTGTCAATTCAAATAGGGTCAGGAGGATCCAATTGAGTGTGAAAGTTGTATAGTGGAAGTATAGTGGGTTGATCAAAGCTAAAATGAGCAGGCTTGTATGCAAGTAATAGGACATGCAAGCAAGCCATGTTTTACGAGCAAGCATAGGACTTATGTGTGAACAAGATTTGAGAGTTGCGTCTCTCACATTGGTAATATGGGAGATTGGCTGTGGGGCTATCTGTCAGTAGACATCCAAAATACGAAGCAAACATACAAGCTATAGAGGTAGCACACACTTATGCTACAGTGGTAACGAGTTAAATCAAGAGCTATAGAGGTAGCTAGTTGAATTAAGAACTATAGAAGTAGCAAGTTGAATCAAGAGTTATGCAAGGATAGTATGTTGCAAACTACAAAGATAGTGAGGCAAGCACAAGTTATAGAGGTAACAACCCAAATACTATAGAGGTAGTGGGATAGGTGAAGTTGTAAATGTGATAGAGCCATGAAAGCTATAGAGATAGTGACATGTCAGTTTGTGTTGGGACAATGAAATTTAGTCTATAGAGATAGAATACAAAGTTTGCAAATGCAACATCGTTGAATACACTAAAGTTACGACAGTAACTTCCTAAAGTTGTGGAGGGAAAGCAAATGTGTAATGCTGCAAGTTCAAAGAGATAGAGCTAAGAGTAAGTCTAGGGAAGAGCTAAGGAGCAGTAGACTGACGATGATCCTAAAAGCTATAATAGGTTGAGGGTGCTATTCATCAAAGCCTTTTGAATGTTGTTAGATTAATGAGACAAGCAAAGTAGTCGAGGAAGTAGTTTGAGTGGAGTAGACTGAAGACCACATGAAGATTCAATAAGCTAGTGCTTGAAAGGAGAAACCTTCATGGAAGCTATGTCAAATTAAGGTGTCAATAAGGGCATTGGCATTTGAAGTGGGGGAGAATGTCACAAGTCGACCTTGCAAATTAATTCGATAGGCAAACATGCTCGGTTTCAAATGAAACTTGGTGTAAAACTTAAGCATGAAGAGGAAGCCTTATGGTGCAAATTTGGGAGCAAATACTCTTGTAGATTATTTTTTAGTTTTTTGCCATTTTGGGGGTATTTGTATCTTTTTAGCATTGATCATTTATCTAGTATGAGAAGATAAGTACATGGTTGTAATCCTTGCATTTTTATCTTCCTGTACATATGAGATGGAACATTTAAACCCCTAGAAGGTAGGAGAAAAGTCCTTATGTTAACTAGAAAAAAGTATATCTACTTCAGCCATTAGGGCTTTTGCTTAGATGCTCTTTAAGAGGATGTGTTTGATAACCTGTGGGTACTGTGAGTTAGGCTAGGGATTAAAGTGTGGAGCTTAAAGATACTCCCCCTATACACTCAAAACTATGTAATAAGGCATATATTAATAAACTAGAGTTGTCCCTCTCCTTATTTTTTAAATGAATGAAAATACTAGAATCTTTCTTATTCTCACAAATAGGCATGTATTAGGACATTTCAAAATTTTCTTTATACAATTAGAATCCAATGTCTTGAAGGTAACCTTGCCTAATAGAAATCAGTCATCATCATTCACCTTATTGTTCTAATAGATTTTCTCTCCTTGTTCCTCCAATAGATTCAATTCTATACACAAGTGCACTTGGGGTTTTCTAAAGGAATTTCCAAAGGATCCAAATTTCAATTTCTTTTTTAAGAAAACTCAATACTAAGATTTTTCATATGATAAAGTTCTTTCATAGGCAGTAAAGATCAATTTCTTTGCAAATTGCATATCTCATACTTGACAATCAATCATATGTCTAATTAGCATTTTATCAAACTTTAAAAGTTCACTTTCAATAGTTCAAATCTTCATATATAGCACATATGGTACAATGTTCCAAATTTGTGATATTCTATATCATGCTTCAAATACAAGTTCACTTCTAATAGAGGTTAAAGTTAATTTCTAATTAATTTGAAATTGCTAGATAGCAAGATTAGATTCCAAAGTTCAAAGAAAGATAACCAAAATCATGTTACACATAGGTTTTACTTTCTGATGTAAGTAACTAGTGAAAAGAAAGCATAGTGTATTATAATTTCCCAATTTAAAAAAAGAAATAAAGTCTTTTAAACAATAACCAAGAAAAAGTGAGTAAATTAACCACCCACCTTAGGATAGCAAGTAATTTTAATTTATCTCTTGACTCTTAAAGTTTTTTCAAAGTGGCCGCATCTAATAAATTTAGCATCCTTAATAACCATTAGTCATCAAAGATTTATTAAAAATACTTCCTAAATAGTAAGAACACTTTTTCATCTCTTAAATTTCATTTTAGAACCAAAGAAAAATCTAAATAAGAAATAAATAGGGGCATGTGAGAGAAGGCAGAAACATTGGAGCTGTCCCCTTAGGTGACTTTCTACATCCATCACATGCCTGGGAATCAGGGTATGACAATGAATTAGACTAAAACTAATTGAAATTAGTCTTTTGTATGAAAAATTTATAATGGGGTTTTAGGATTTTAAATTGCAACAATTTTTTTCCAAGTTTTATCAAATTGATTGAGGAATTAGATGTTGATGGGCTATGGGAGACCTACAAAGTAATTTTGGCTATAATAGCCTAATTTGGTCGATTAAGAAACTGGGCCAAAATCAATTTAAGAGAACCCAAATTCCAATTATCAGGTGAAAAAGACAACACCAGCATTGAATACACTTGCCCATACACACCAGAGTGTCACAAGCCAATTGCTCCTAAGTCAAAACCATGTGGCCCATGTCACCAACTCTTGGCCAACATGTCAGCCTTCCAATAAATTCAAGCCACACTTGGATAGATAAATGGGGCATTAAGGATTTTGTCACCTATACAACCAAAATCCCATGTGTAATATGTCCACAACAAAACATGACCATGTATTCAAAGCATTAGTGGATATCGAGTCTCAAAGAATATACCACACAAGAAGCCTCTAGTAGACATTAAGAAGGGCTTTTTAAAAAATAAGGAGAGAGGCAACTCCATTTTGTTAATATATACATAATTACATAGTTTTGAGTGTGTCGGGGGAGTCTCTAAGCTCCACACTTTGATCCCTAGCCCATGCTACAATGCCAACCCAAGTTACCAGACGAACTCCCTTTTGAAGAGCATTCTATGCCAAAGCCCTAATAGCATAGATAAACATATTTTTTCTAAGTTGACATAAGGGATTTTCTCCTAAATTAGAAGGATTCTAATGTGCCATCTCATATGAATGCAAAGATAAAAATGTAAGGATCACAATCATGTACTTTTCTACTCATGTTGGACAAACGATCTATACTAAAATGACACAAATACCCCTAAAACGAGAAAATTTTGGAAAAATAATCTATATGTGCATTTGCTCCCAAATTTAAACCACAAGGCCTCCTTTTGTTTTGTCCAAAATTGAGTATATTTACCTACTGAATTGGTTCACAAGGTTAGCTTGTGAGATAGAGCCATGTAAAGGCCACATGTCGTCATGGTGGCAACGGCTGATGATGATGCTGATTGCGCCATTGAGCTCCACTTTCCAATTTTTTTGGTATTTTTTCAAATTTTTCTAGAACTAGAAATTTTTTTTTTAAATTTTTGTCAAATTTATTAGATGTTAATTTGATATTTTTTGGATTTGAAAATTTTATTATATCATTCCCACTTATTAGTCTATAGTATATTTTTATCGAGATTTTTTTTATATTATTTTATTATTATTTAAAATTTGCAAGTTTATAAGTATGAAGTTGGTAGTGTAGGAATTATGTTACCATATTATGCCATGAAATTTTATACAATTGTGTACTCGCCTATCATGAGACTAATTGTATTAAATTTTGTTGAAATGAAAATTTGAAATTGTATCAAGGAAAGTGTTATGTTAATGATATATATATCCTATCAGTGTAATATTATTAATATAGTTTGTTTGTGATAATGTGAATGTTTAAATTGCTTATTATGTTCTTAAAATTTTTAAATGCTCTATTAGTATTTGGTTTCATAATGTAATATTGTTTGCAATTGCATAGTTTGAGTTTTCTAAGGGAAATGATAGCATGACTATGTTAAACATGCATCTTGGAAATTTAAGATGAATTTCATAAGTGGATATTTTCTTGATCTTTGTTACCTACACAATTAAATTATACAAAAATGGTAAATGGGACCAATTGTGAGAACTGGGCTAACTAGCTGAAAATATATTTGGCAATTATCAACTTGGATTTGATATTGAGAGAAGAAGAGCTAATGATAAATGATAACTCTATTGTTACACAAAGCGCTCTTCATAAAAAATGAACACATCCTAATAAAGTGTACTTGATTGTTATGATATATACTAAGAATAAGACCATCAAGAAAAGCATTGATGACTTTCCAAATGCCAAAGCCTTTATAAACTCTATAGTTGAGAAGTTCGTAAAGTTTGATAAGGATGTGAAAGAAGGCTACCTCTCATTACTAGAGAAAAAGGCATATGATAGTGTTAGTGGAATTTGTGAGCACATCTTATGATAGGTGCCCTATTATAATTGTTAAAGGACATGAAAGTGGACTTGGAAAATAATTATATGATCTAGTGTGTCTTAGAGTTTCTTCTAGCTAAAATTGATGTTCTTAAGACATCATATCACATCCAAGATAGTGAGTGGACTATCAATAGTGAATGCAGAACACTATAGATCAAGATATTTCCATTAGCTCTAGTATGTTTTAAGTTTAACATTGTAGACATTTCGTCAAACACTTGGTGGTTGGACACAAGTGCAATCATTTACATTATAAATTCATTATAGGCACTAAGAAATAAGAGAAAGTCAAGTGATAGAAAATCGAGAGTCAAATGGAAAACTATGAAAAAGTGCAAGTTAAGGATATAGGAGTAGTTGCCTCAAGTTTGTTTTCTAGTCATATTCTAAACTTATGTGGCATTGTTTATATACTTTCCATAAAAAGGAATAGATTTCAATTATTACTTTAGAACTATGAATACAATTGCCATTTGGAAATTGAAGAGTTAGTCTATTCAATAAATATTATGATTGGAAACAAAAAGGGGCTAGAATTGATGTAATATCTTCAATGCTATAGCATAGACATTTGGGTGCCATCTCAAAAGAGATGCAGTGATTGATAAAAGAAGAAATTTTATATGACTTGGGCTTATTTATTTTGTTATGTGTGTTGATTGCATTAAGGCAGAAAGTTCATATTGGAGCTAGAAAAGGAAAAGGACTAGAAGACTAGATGTCCTGGAGTTTATTCACTCTAGTATTGTTTGACTAATTACACTAAGCACCATGGGGAAATTAAAATTTTACCTTCATGGATGATTATTCAAGTTTTGGCTAGGTGGATGTCTTCCCTAAAAGGTCAGAATCCTTAACTGTTTTCAAGGTATTCAAGATTAAGATTGAGCTTAAAATGAGAAAGAAAATTAAGTGTGTTAGTTTTGATAAGGGTGTGAATATTATAGAGGTATGATGAAACTGATAGAAATCCTAATTCTTTTTTAGTGAGATATCTCAAAATTGCAAAATTGAGGCTAGTTATATTATGCCTAGAACTTCTGAACAAAATGAAATTGTAAGAAGGTGGAACTACAGACACATGGACTTTGTGAAATGCAAGTTAGTGTATTTCATTTTACCAAACTTTCTATGAAGTGGTGCTTTAAAGACTTTTGTATATATTCTTAAGTACATCTAAAGTAAGACTGTACCTAAAACCCTGCACAAATTGATATATGGGAAAAGTCTAGTCTTGAGCACTTTCATGTTTGGGACTGTAAGGCTAAAGTGAAGTCATAAAATTTGTTTAAAAGTAGATTGATTCAAAGATTGTTAATGGTTACTTTATTGGATATTGTAACAGTTAGCAAATTTTATTATACAACTAGCACCACTATGATGATTGAAGCATTTTGTGCTGTCTATTTTGAGGGGTAGTCAGACAATGAGAGCGAAAAACCATATAGCATCTCTTTAGAGAGATATAAGTTGTTACTCAACTAGAACTATCACTGGTTGAATCACTGGTTGGAACAAACTAAATTGATCCAAAAGATGATCTAGTACCATAAATAGCATAACTAGTGGTGAAACTTGAATAGTTTAAGCTCTACTGGTAGAAGAAAATAACCAAGTCCTATAAATGAATAAGTACCTTTGAGGAATTCCCAAAAGGCATGCAAACCAATAATTACTAATAACTATCTAGTGTACCTATAAGAGCTCAAATATGACATCAAATGATGGCAATGATCTCACTAGTTTCAAGAAGTCATTTCATATCCTAATTCTTTAAAATGGATAAAGGCTGTGAATGACAAATGTTTTAATGCACCATAATTATGTATGAGATCTCGTTGAATTACCTATAGATTGCAAGCCTATTGGATGTAAGTCGGTCTTTAAGACCAAATAGGATGTTCAAGGGTAGATTGAGAGATATAATGCTAGATTGATGGCAAAGGGCTATATTTAGATAAAAGGTGTTGATTATAGGGATCTTTCTTACCTATTTCAACTAAAGACTTGTTCTAAGTTTCTATCGCACTTATGGAGCTAAAGTTACACCAGATGGATGTTCAAACGGCCTTTTTGAATGGTAATTTGTCATATACAATTAATGTGAACCAACCAAGTATTTTCTAGTAGAAGGTAAAGAACACTTAGTGTGTAAATTGAAAAGATCCATATATGATTTGAATAAAATGTCTAGACAATGATACATCAAGATTGTTAAGACTGTTGCTTCTATTGGATTCAAAGAGAATGACATAGATTAGTGTATCTATTTTAAGATGGATACAGGAAAAATTATGATTCCAATCTTGTATGTTGATGATATTTTCTTTGCAAAAAAATGATATAAGCCTTGTAATTGAGACAAAGCAGATGCTGTCAATGTATACTTGGTAATAAGGATCTTAGTGATGTCTCCTTCGTGCTGGACATATAAGATCCACAATGATAGTTCCTGGAGTCTTCTTAGCTTGTCTTAAGGAGTGGACATTGAAAAGGCGTTCAAAATGTTTAAGAATATATGCTCTCAAAGTAATGTATGCTTCTAGAGGCATGAGATTTTCTCTAAAGCTCAATGTCCCCAAAATGATAAAGAAAGATCAAATATACAAAGTAGGTCTCATATGCTTCTATTGTTGGTAGCTTGATATATGCTCAAGTATATACACATCCAAATATTGCTTATGTGATTGGTGTACTTGGGAGATACTTGAGTGAACCTGCTCAAAAATAATGGATTGCTGCAAAGAAAGTTATGAAGCATCTACAAGGTACAAAGAATTTTGTGCTGACCTATTGTGGATTTAGTGATATGGTTGTTAGAAGCTACTTTGACTCTGATTTTATGAATTATTGAAATGATAGGAAGTCAACATTTGGACACATTTTTATTATGGCAAGTGGAGCTATTCCATGGACAAGTATCGAGCAATCAATCACAATAATCTTCATTATGGAAGCAAAGTATATCACATGTTGTGAAGCCACTAATTAGGCTATTTTGTTAAAGTATCATACCTGGACTCAAGGTTGATGAGTGCATTTCTAAGACATTAACCATATGTTGCAACAATGCTATAATAGTGAACTTCTCTTAAAATAATAAAAGTCCTGCTTATATAAAGTATTTTGATATTAAGTATCAATTTGTTAGAAAGAAAATACACAAGCATTATACTTGTTGCCACATATCATATGCTTATAGATCCTCTAACCAAAGGCTTATATATAAAATTGTTCATAAACAAGTGACCAGAATAAGTTTGGCTAAGCCTTTCGATGTTTAGGGTTAGTGAGATTTTCTTGTTTCTGGTTGAAACAATGAATTAGTATTACTTTTATCTCAAGATCAGTCAAATGTTAATGATTTTTTCATATGTTTCATTCATATATATGTGTGTGCATATGAATTATTGTTAATTGCACACATTATTTTATGGCATGTTGATAGAGACATTTGATCTTGTCTCATTGTCATGTAAAGCTAATTGATTCTCATTTTGGCATCTTGAGCAAATGCATGGATCATTTTGTAAAAGATGTACATATACTCACATTTTGCTATGTATATCTTGTTATTCACACATTTCACATTATGCTTTGGTCATTAAAAAGTAAGTATTCAAAATATGTATGACATTAGCATGCTTATCAAATATAATGATCTAAATTATTGGGTACTTGTGTTGGACCTATATTTAGAATAATGTCATAACTATTTTGGGCATTCTTTGTTATGGCCACAAATTGTTATCCAATATGTTGTTTATTAAACAATTTCATCAAAGTGGGATATTGTTATAATTTTCTATATTGGACTACCATAATTTAGTCTATTTGTTCAACTGGATAATTGAATGCAATACAATATTATATAATAGGATATTAAATGATGATCATGTAATTGGGTCTTAATTGAAAGCAAAGCCCATTGTAAATATCAAAGGTGTGAATCTTATAATTGGATCTACAGTGATGGGTTAGTTGGCCCAATAGGATTACCACAAGATAGGTATTTACTTACATGATAATTAGTACTATAGCCACCCATTCAGGACATAGACCAGTTTTGATCTCCCTTTGTTTTGTTAGGATTTGTGAGGAGTAAACTTGACTTAGAGTATGGATTCAATCGGTATCAAATATGCATAGTATTTATTAATTTTTAATTTTTACACAAAGTTCTTACTTTATAACACAATGTTATAGATTAGATTATTTTAAAAAGAAAGATCACAATATCTTAAAGTCAAAGTCCCTCATTGCTTGTCCAGACTAGCTAAGTCAGTCAAATTTCAGAATGTTGTCGATGCTAATATATTCATCAAAGTCAAAGAAAAAAAAGGTAAAGTACTAGAGTAGTTAAAGTGGTATTGGCAATAATCTTAAGAGTTAGGTATTTTAGATAGATGATTTGAATTTTCATAAATTTTATTTCTTTAATGAACTAATTACTTCAATTTTAAAAGATTAAAATAAATCTGATATATTAAATTGAATTTTGAAATTTCTCATGAATTAAAAGAATGGAAAATACTTTTGAATAAAATCTAAAACTGGTCAAGCAAAAAAGGAAGAATATATTGATGAAGTGATGATGTTTCTACATTCGTTTGTTCAAGAATATGATGTTTTGTTCTTTTCTGCACAGCCATGAGAATGGAAGGCTAAGAAAAGTATTGCTTGAAAGCTGTATTCCTAGCATGCATGGAGAAATCTGGCACTCCTTTCACTTAATTAACAAAAAAATTGTTCAAATAACAAGACAAATAAATATAGATATATATATATAGATATATATATATATATCTATGTGTTATGATGGGAGATTATTTTTCTTGGTTCAAATCTTGGTAAGCTATAACAAAATTAATATTCTAATAAATTATTAGGTGAGTTGTAAATAGGCTTGTTTGGATATATTAGTATATAAATTACCACTGAAAAATATAAAACAATTTGGTTCTTCTGCCTTTAGGCCACTTCTCCCTATGTCTATGTATTGTTTGTCCCAGATAACAAGGATCTTGCCCTTTCATCGTTGGATCAGCTTAGGATTAGTAATATAATAATGATATACAATAGAAGATTAATTAATCCTTTTTTATTACTCTTTTTGGATATGGATTCTATATTATTTCAAAAGTAATTAGCTAGAATGTAGTAAATGCAAAAATTTAATGTAGCAGCATATATGTGCAAAATTATATCAGCAAGAATGTAAAGAAATGATCAAGACACAATTTTTAAAGTGTTCAACTTGAATTGAAATCACAATTCAAGTCTACATCCACTGTGCATCAATCCTCAACCAAATGATCCCCTTTATTATCAAAACATAGGAATTTACCAAGCTCCTATAGACTAGTTTTATGCACAAGACTTACACTTGGTTCTTGCAAACCTATGATACAAAAATTCTATATCTTCACCTAATTATGATCAACCTTAGAGCTATGAAGAATTACAAAGGTTCTGTGCACCAGCTACAAACTGCAATCAACTTCACAATATTAGAAAGGTGCAAAGGAAAAATTAACATTTTTCTTTGTATCTAGATTCTTGATTGACCTCAGAAATCTCTTAAAGAAAATAAAGAGTGAACTTTAGAAATACAAAACCAGGAATTAGGATGAATATCTTAATTATCTAATGTGAATTTTTCAGCAAGTTGATCCAAGGTTGATGAAAACAATGAGATAGCAAGATCAAGATAAACTCTAAGATTTTCTTTGTATTTCACTCAAAATGATATGAAATCTATTGAATAATTGAGTTTTGAAATAAGGCTTGGAGTTTTTACAGTTGAGATAATTCACATTTTAAAAAAATTGATTTTTTGTTCTTGAATCGATTCAAGATAGTTACAACTAACTAGTAACAAACTTGTAACAGATTAATCAATTTATGAATCAATTCAAATCATGTGAAAATTTATCATTGAATCACTTGATGAATCGATTCAAAGAGAATTCCAAACCTTTGATAAAAAAGTTCTCTTATGAATATGGATTCAAATATGGATTCTATATCATTTCACAAGTTTCCACTTATGAATCGATTCACATAGTATAAAATAGTTTTTATAAAAGTTTAACTTTGTGAAAGAGAATTTGTTTGAAAACTTTTGATTTAAAAACTCATTTTGAAATTGATTATTGTTATCTCATATTAAATTGTTTTATAAATCATAATTGGATCAAATTGATTTAGGATTCACTTACAAAAGATCTTAAAAATCAAATAAAAGACTTAGTGCTAAAGTAGATATTTTGATCGACTTTGAATCCTACAAAAACAAGTAAAAACTCAAACATGAAGTTAGTTTTGATATTAGCTAAAATTGGTTTTCAATCATCAAAACTGAAGAAAATGTATAGCTAGGATTTCCTAGGCTAAGAATCCCCCCCTTTTTGATGATGACAAACAATTTTAGATAAGCATAAAATTCATAATCAAAGCTTAAAAACAACGAATCGAAGTTTAATAAAAATTTGATTTCAAAAATATTATTTTCTTCTCCCCCTTTCAAAATGATTTATTTTCATATATTAAGATTCACTTATTTTTTTTACTTAAAATCATTTAATTCTTCCCTTTGTCTTATTTTTGTCTTATCTAAAATCCTTTACCTTCTCCCCCTTTTGACATGTCAAAAAGGCAATAATGCATCATTTTTTAAAAATAATTGTATCAAAAAGCTTAGATTTGAAAGACTTTAGATTTAAACAAAATAGTTTACTCAAATTCAATATTCAATCAATATGATAGAATCAAGATCAGTAGTCACAATAAATATTGAATAAAAATACTATATATCATCCAGATTAATGAAAACAAACAAAGGTTAATATTAGAATATTTAAGTACAATACTTATCAACATCAAAATATAGTCTAAAAATTAACATAAAGAGCAAGGGATAAAGGACTAAGTAGACAACAATCATCAAGACAAGAGGCTACTCAGTAGATGGATCTTGATCTTCTATCCTTTGAAGTTTAGCTTCTTCATCCTACTGATGCATCCGTTGTATAATCCCATGAACTTAAGTTTCAAGTGATTTGAGCCTTTCATTGATTTTAGTGAGGGTTTTCTTGGTTTCCTCCTTAGAGCAAGACATTTAGTCTTCTATTAACTGAAACTAGTTTTCTTGATTGTCTACTACTTTGTTTATTTAATCATTCATATGATTGTACATCTTTTCAATCATCTTAATTATTCTTGGTTCTACTTCAATGGATAATCCAGCAATGGAGCTTATTGATCCTGTAGTAGTTTGAGGGATTGGTTTAGTCCACTTTCCTTGCTTATCTTAATGGAATCCCATCTTATGAAAATGTGAAGTAGTAATCATGGTAGTTGAATTAAGTGGTAAAACATGAATTTCATCAAAAAGTTTAATTTTGAATTTGGCAAAAATTGGTGTAAGGATCATGTCATAAGGGAGGTAGCCAATATCTGTTCTTTTGGAACATTCTGCCATATGTTCAAAATAAAATAGGGCATATTAAAATCAAGCTGATTTTTAATAACTCACATCAAAAATAGTTCATCCTCCACTATTTGGATAAAATTAGTAACTCTAAGCAAGATCACCTTACACAAAGCATAGTGCAAGATTCTGTCTTTAGGAGACAAGCCATTAATGAGCAATTTTCCACTTCCATCCTTTGGGGTGGAATAAGGAAAAAGCATCCTAATGGCTAGTTCACTATTATAGTTTGTGAAGTGTCTTGTAGTAAGCTTTGGCTGATTGTCATCCATGACAAATTAATTAACACAAAATTCAAAATCAACTTCAACATGTTTATGCTTCATATAACATGACAGTTTTTGATTAGCATCAGTTAAATTTGCATAAAACATTTTTACAATTCTAGGGTATGCATTATCTTTGAAAGTCAAAAATTTATCTAACTTATATTTGGCTAATAAATTGGGCAAGTGGGTGGTCTAAAATAATTGTTCACTAAAACATCTTAGGGGCTCTATTTTCCCATTAGCAAGTTGTAAGAAAGCAGCAAACTCATTTGATTACCTAAAGAGTGATTCTTTGTTCTCTGGGGTTGATAGGTGAGCTTGAGACTTTTCCTTTCTTTTAGCAGGGAGCTTGATTCTTGTTGCCACCGTGAAAGAAATCTAAAAATTTTTCAAGCGAATTTTTGGATATTGCGAGTTAAGGTTTTGGGTAAAATTTGGAGGTTTTCAATTTCTAGGTCATTTTTTTAAATTAATCAATTAAAAGTGTTTGAACCTATGTTTCTAAGTGTTCTATGAAGAAAATTTGTAAAAATGTTGAGTAAAGATTGAGATTGGGTTAAGAGAGGTCAAGAGAGTTTGAATTTTTGATTGAGGGATGTTATACAAATGAATGCAAAAATTGATTCAATATTTATTGTATAGCACTTTGAATCGTTTCATTAATTGATTCAAAGAGCAAAATTTAATTCAAAGAGAAAAAATTTAAGTATGAATCAATACATGTTTGAATTTGTTCATTAGGATCCATGAGTGAATTGATAATGGAATTAGTTCATCAGTTTAAAACTAGCGGTGAGCCCGTGCTATGCACGGGTGTAACTATGAATGCATGAATTATGTCATCATAATAAAAATTAA
Organism: Saraca asoca; assembly: GCA_026873985.1. Taxonomy (NCBI): domain Eukaryota; kingdom Viridiplantae; phylum Streptophyta; class Magnoliopsida; order Fabales; family Fabaceae; genus Saraca; species Saraca asoca. The sequence goes on along the minus strand of JANHAO010011559.1, from coordinate 8 downwards.
AGTTTTTG
>JANHAO010011558.1:0-16887 GCA_026873985.1 Saraca asoca | reverse complement strand
ATTAAAAATCCAAAAAAATTCATATCAAAACCACCAACAAAATGAGTTTGAACCTTCTAGTGGAAAAAATGTGTGAAAGTGATGTTTTCAAGTTTTAAAACAATGAATTTGATGATGAGGAGATTTCGAATAAAGAGTTTCAATTTAATAGAGGAAAAAGATGAGCATATGATTGACACATGACAATTTTCACTGCATTAGACAAAAAATAACCATAAGTGGACAAAGTGTTGATGACACAAATTACATAGGAGCATAGTTCAAGTCTACCAGTCTATTAGAATGCCTCAGCTACATACATTACTGCATTTCCACTTGACATCTATCATTAATGACAAACGGCGCATCTTGTTGTGACCTTCTCTTAAATTCTCAAAACTTTTGTCACTCTACCCTCATAACGTCAAAGAACCTATCGTTGTTTTGGTTGTTGTACCAAAGGCTTTAAGGAAGTTGGAATAGGAGAACACTCATCTTGGAATAGGTTTGTTACTTAGATGCTTTTAGTAGTTATCCACTCTACACTTGGCTACCCAATGTTTACCATGGGCATGATAACTGACACACTAGAGATGTGTCTTTCTTGATCTTTTCATATTAGGGAAAGGTTCTCTCAATGCTATAACGCTTACACTGAATATGGACCAAACTGTCTCATGATGTTTTGAATCCATCCCATGTGCCGCTTTGCTGGGTGAACGACCCAACCTTTGGAACATACCAAAGCTTTAAGTAGTGAAGAGTCAACATCGAGGTGTCAAACCTTCCTGTCGATGTAAACTCTAGGGGAAGATCAACCTATCACCTCTTTTTGATACATTAAACCATAGGATGACACATTGAAAATAAGGTGATATCACATGTGGATAGAGTATAATTTCCCTTTTATTTACATTTTAGATTTTATGCCAATTCCTTTTATATGTGAGAGTCCAGTAACTTAGGTACTATTATAAAAAAAAACCATTTTTACCCATTATCACCAAAAAGAATTAATTGAACATCTTTGTAATTGCAAACAATTTTATTTAAAACGCATAAATTTTGAACAAAATTTTTTAGTTGATTCAAAGACAAACATTATCACCAAGGATGCAAACAAGTCAAATGTATGAGCAAACTTTTGTCTCGTATTATTCAGTTCGAATTGTTCATGAGTCTAAATGAGCCTAATAATAAAAAACTATTTTTGTATTTTTTATTATATAATAGTATAATACATAAACAATTTAATTACATTAGTAATTATTGAGTCTCATATACTTCATGTGAAATATTGAGTTTTCTAGTATTTATTAGTTTTTGCTAAGAGTAATTGTTGATATTATGTAATAGTTGTATAGGTATTTTGTAATGGACTTAATGATTGAAAAAAAAATCTTATATTAATATGTAAAATGAAATAAAAAAATGTTGGGTATTTAATACATTTGTGAAATACAAGTTTTTATATACTCAAATTTGGATTAAATAACAAATTATGCATAAAAGTTTTTATAAGCTTGTTCAAGCTCATATTCAATCTAGACTTAAAGCTCAAACTCAAATATTTTATATTCAATAAAAATTTTAGATTAAATAACATATTGTTCATGTAAACTTGTGTAAACTTATTTAAATTTATATTCGAGTTAGATTCAAATTTGAATTTAAATTTTTCAGGCTTGATTAGCTCAAATTCAATTATTCCTGACGAGCTCAAGCTTAATCATGCAAATGTTCGACCCGATTCATTTGCACCCTTAATTACCACTTACTTATAATTATACACATGACTAAAATGACTATGACCAAAGAGATTTATATAAAATGGTTTTAAATAAGATAATGTATGCAATTATACACAATTGTGACTTCAAAGTTTTGTAGAAAAGATCACTTTTGTGAGACTTCTGAGTTCTGTAGACAAGATCACTTTTGTGAAAGAATATTCACTACGTACATATTTATGTTCATGGACATTTATCAATTATATTTAAAACAATGTTGCTATTACTTTCTCATCTACACCTACTCACAAACAGGCGAGGTCCATAATAAATTCCCACTTGCTTATGAGAAGGTATGGGTAGGGCAAGGGAATAAGACAATATTTATTCTTCTTCTACATATCAATGCTCTAATGTGATGTTTGCATTATAATCTTTACAAAACTTCTAATCGTTGTCATACAATCTCTGCGCTCACCTCCCTCTCCTAATTTTCTCTTGTAGCAATGAAATTCCATTTCCTCAAATCAAGAACACAGAGAGAGTAACACTGAGACTAGGAATGGTTTAGAAGAATCAAATGCTTAAAAGTAAAATATTGGCTAAACCAAGACTCAAACAGTAACATGTAGTGAAAAATAAGGAAAAATTTCAAAGGATGGTAACTAACACTAAAACAACCTTCAATCCACCAAACACTCCAATAACATCCATACAAACAAATTGATACCGACAAATACCATGATCCAGAACAACTATGAAATAATGAAATTACAATTCCTAACTATATATAGATGTAAAAAAACCTGATTATAGCTTAATGAGCACGTCCAACAACTTTCTTGTATGTATACCAATTTGCAATCCAGAGATACGCAAAGAAGTTGAGCAAGCTGAGAATGGCCAAAAGCCAGTAGAAATAGTCAAGATGGCCTTTGTTCAGATTGTCTGGAATCCAGCCGAGTCTTCCATGACCTGTGGTGACTTTAGTCACAACAGTAACAAGCACAGTGCTCAAGTAATTTCCCAATGCAACAGTTGTGAGCGAGAGAGCTGAGCAAAGGCTTCTCATGGCATCAGGTGCTTGATCATAGAAAAACTCCAGCTGACCAATAAAAGTGAACACTTCTGCACATCCAATAAGAAAATACTGAGGTACTTGCCAGAAGATTGACATTGGGATGGTTTCAAGGTCATAATAGCTGTTTTTCCGGACTTGGCTTAGACGAGCAACCTCTAAAATCCCGGCAGTAATCATGGCAACAATAGAAATCACGAGGCCAATTCCCATTCGCTGGAGTGTTGTGAATCCTCTTTCATTGCCAGTGAACCTCCTTGCAAAGGGGACAATGATACGATCATATACAGGAGCCCAGAAGATAACACTGAGAGTATCAAAAAGAGAGAGGGATGCTGATGGAATTTTGAAGTGAGGGCCAATGTGTTGGTCCAGTGTGTTGCCTTGTAAGACAAACATGGTGTTCATCTGACTGTATACCGTTGCAAAGATTATTCCGGATGCCCAAACTGGGAGCAAGTAGATTATGGACTTCAACTCCTGAACTTGTGTTACTGTGCAGAGCCTCCATGGGTTTGGCAAGCTGTCCTTGTTTCTGTCAGATTCAGTCTCCACTGCTGCCTTATCCAAAAACCTGGAAAAACATAAGTCAGTACCAAAATAATAAATATAATAAAAGCTGCTAATGAAAAGTATATAATCAATGGTAGCATTTGCATATACTTACTAATTGCCCAATCCAGTCTTCATCCTTCATTATAAATTTATAATCAATCAGAAATTATTGCCCATTATTGTAACAAAATAAAATGAGAATTATTCTGACATGCCCAGAGTTTTAATGAAATTATGCAGACCTACTTTCTAGTTTGAAACCCTACTCAAACCTCCCTTAAAAAATAAGAAACACTACACTTAAATCCAAATTTGAATTTTATGTTAGTGAAATGACGAAAAAAAAAAAAAAGATGACTATAAGGTTCAAATCAAATAATATGAAGTATCCTAAATATTTCATAATAAAAAATAAGCTTTGACTTTAAGTTCAAATGGCTAAAATATGACTTACAAAAAAATCAAATTTTAGGTTTTAAGTGTAATGTTTTTTTTTTATCTTTCAAGAGAGATCTTTGTGGGTTTTGAAAGTAAATGGGAAGTTAGTGTAGATTTTTAAACTAGAGGGGAGGTCTATCTAATTTCATTAAACCCTAGGGGAGGCCAGTGTATTTTTCTCAAATAAATAAAAATTGCCATGCTTGTAACTATATAAAAGTACTTTACATTTAAATATGAACATTATACTGATATTTCATTTGCACCAATGAACAGATGTAAAATATAAATGTCTACTGTGCTTTGATTACTTACTGTAACTTGTTTGTGTGGTCAAGCTTGCGGCTTCCTTTGATGTTAGATTCCTCATCACTCGTCTCATAAAGGAGAGACTTGTCAGCTGGCACTTGCACTTTGGATTTTCTGAAGGATGCAACAATAACTTGACACATCCTTGTAATAGGACTCCCTCCAGGCACTTGAATTCTGTACCGCCGACTACCCAGGAAGAAAAATATGATCGCTAAAATCATTGCAACAGCTGGGACTCCAAAACCCCATCCCCAGTCGACATTCATTTGTATCCAAACCAACACCGAGGAAGCAATGAGTGCACCAATATTGATTGATAAGTAAAACCAATTGAAGAAAGAGCTCTTCTTTTTCCTCTCAGTCTCATCAGTTTCATCAAATTGATCAGCACCAAATGATGAGACACATGGTTTAATTCCACCAGTTCCAAGAGCAATCAAGTAAAGTGCTATAAAGAGAGCTGAAGTTTGTGCTCCTGTAGGATGGCAACCGCTAGCATCACATGATGGCTTTAGGCCAGGGACAATAGCAGACAACGTTAAAAGTATCATCCCCTGCATGGTAAATAAAAATCCATCATTAACAGGTTATACATACTAATACACTATATATTTGTGTCAGGGAGAAGGACTTATAATAATATGTTAGGTTAATTTATTATTTATGCCTCAGAAAAGATGTTCTAAAAAACAAAATGAAGTTAGAAATAAAAAACCACTTGAATTTTTCCAAGGCTTCAAAAGAATCATGCTGGCTTAATTTATTCATTCATGCCTCAGAAAATTGTTCTAAAACACAAAATGAAACTAGAAATAAAAAACCACTAGAATTTATCCAAATCATGTTAAGTATCAAAGCCTGCTTAAAAATTGAAAATGAGGGATGAGATTAACTCTAAACTGTTCCTAAACATGAAGCAACCACCTGCAATTTTGTTAGCTGAGTTGAAAGCAGCATGCTTATTAAAGTAATCCAGTCCGTTTATGCTTCGATAAAAAAGGAAAAAAAAAAAGGTCAAAACTGGGAAACTAGGGGTAGGGAATCGATTCTGAAGACAATGGACTATGATTCTAGAAGAAAGTGATAAAATTTGTAAAGGCAGACAAACTTGATAATCACAGATTTACAAGAAACAGCTTTATAGAGTAATCAAAAAGTTAATCCTTGTCAACTAGGAACCTCATAGATATTAAAATGTGAACTCGGATTTAAAAGTCAGAACTGTGCTCATTAAATTATTCTAATCTAGCAAGGGCTTCAACAAACAAAAAGGAGCCATTTTAAATGAACCTACAATGACGTAGATAGATGAGAAACTGGCAATTGTCCAGTATCTTCCCAAGTATGCATCAGCCAAAAAGGCTCCAAGCAATGGTGTGATGTAGCATGTTCCTGACCAGTTTGTGACACTAGTTGCAGCAGTTGCATTTCCCATGTTGAACCGATCTATAAGATAGTTCACCAGATTTGTACTCATGCCATAGTATGCCAATCTTTCACAGCATTCATTTCCTGCAACAAAATTTTCCAAATTCAGAATCTTATGTTCATCAATATAGGCATTTTTTTTATATGATTAGAGGAATGACAAGTCACTTAATACACACATAACATTTTGACTTCAAACTTAAGACACTGAAGGGGGAGCGTCCTAAAGACAACATTAGGTGCTACTTCACTACTAAGAGTACTGAATCATAAATATAGGCATGTGTATTTGTATTGGATTCAGATAAACAAAGGAGAAAAGGAATCTAATACCAAGAATTAAGCGGCATGCTCTCCAGTTTCCAGTCTTCTCCTTGATGGCTGGTTTTTTGTTGATGTCCACTGTCCCATCATTAGTATATATGTCTTCTCCTGCCATATTATAACAGAAGATTTCCTATTTGCTGGGTCTTGTAACTTGTTCTTCTTTTTATATTTCTTCAAAGACTCAGCACCTACAAAGATCACTTAGTAAATTTCTCAATCCAAGTAGGTAGGTAATTGAGAGTATAGCTGATAATCAGAATCATTATACAGAATACAGGAAATTTTACAAAACTGCTATTTCATGAGTACAATATTTGAAAGCTTATTTTAGAATAAGGGGATTAGTGGGAGTGAAACAGAATAAAGAATTTAATTTCATAACGCACTAATTCCCATCATTGTAGAAAACATTTGGTACCAATATTGTGATTTTAGCAATGGAGGACAAATCATGAGTTCCATAATTACAGTAATCATATGGGCATTAGTAAAAACACTAAATTAGTAGTGTAAAATTATCCAATTCGAGATAAAATGCTTTCAAATACAAATACGAGAAGAAATGAAGCAAAGCAACCAGAAAACATAAATAAAGCAAGGCATGTTCAACTACGAATTACTGAAACCCCCCCCCCCCCAAAAAAAAAGATTAATATCACTGTGATCATAAAGAAAAATGAAAAGCCAAATACATTGAGGGATGAACCCAGATTAGCTCTAATATTCAAATTTTCTCAAAAAGTCATAAATTTAACTGAAGGTGAGATTATGACCAGAATACACTGGATCACCCAAATTTCATTAAGTATGATTGGTCCCTTAATTGTCATTTAGTACTGTCAGTTATCTGACATATTCAGAAGGAAATGCATATAACGAGAATATCAAGCGCTCAAAAATACAATTACAGAAGTCATCTGCGTGATAGCAACAGCTAACACAATTAAAACCTACAATTAGTAAAATCAAAAGATACTTTATGGTCATATGACCTAAAATTAAACAGGGAAAGAGACTTTGAGTCTGAAAAGCCACATGTGGGATTTTCCTCCAAAGGCACAATTTTTATTTTCCAAGGTTAATGATTTAGAAATAGAAAATTAATGTAGGATCTTTCAGATTCGAGTTAAGTTCCTGTGAAAATCGGATACATGAGCTCCATTTCCCATCCCACCCTTTTTTTGTTTGTAATGGTAAAATGCAGAATAAAAAATGGGTATAAGTCAATTCTTATTATGATTCATGGGAGGGCCCACAGCCATTCATACAAAAAGACAAATCGAACACAATTGGAGGCATAACGTCAAGCATACAAAGTTTCTTACGCATCACTGCAAATACACAATTTAAGTGTAAACGTACATCCCATTACCAAAATTAAACCTTTTCAATTACAGAGACCGTCCTAGCTCGTCTGAAAACCCAGAATCAGTAAAGCAAGAAACTTTAACCATTTCATGCAACGGATACAAATATCTATACCAGATTTCAGATACCCACAAAAAAATAAAAAAGGATTTTCAGAAAAGAAAGATGAAAACAACATACATAAAAAAATGCATACAATGCCTTTTTTCTTTTTTTTTAAAGAGAAAAACACAGAACAGAGTGAGAGAAAAAGCTGCGAAAGTTGAAGCATACCTAAGAGAAGGAAAATATTGTGGCCTGATTTGTGGGGACTGGTTGTGGTGATGAAATTTATATATTGGAGTGTGGAATTGAATCGATTTGAATGTGAAATACAGCAATAGGAGGAGAATTACTAGGACTAGGTGGTTTCGTTCTCTGTTTCACTCCTGTGGTTTTACGTGTCCGCCTTTTCAAGCTTTTTTTTATAAGTTGGGGAGAAAATAATTTCATAAAACAAAATTTAGCAACGAAAAAAAAAAAGTTGGGGTGAAAATTAAAATTAGCAGATATATCCCTGAGTAGTAGGTAATTGTGAGAAGGTAACATAAATTATAATGAAATGTTAATCTCTAACCAGATTTTACTTTTGCATTTTTAGTGCTTTAATTACTCGTTACGTTTCTTTTTGTTTGTTGTTGAAAACAAATGCATAAGGATAATTAAATAGTTTCAATTATAGTAAAAAAAATACTTTTATTTTATTAAATTACTCTTTTAGAGGTACTTAAGATCAATGAATTTGTTGAATGTATGTTTCGATATTTAGCATAAGTAACATGGACAATCTTAGAAAGAAAATAATTAAGGTCTTAATTTTTTAAAATAACAAATAAAAAAATCTGCTCACAAATGTTGCCTATTACTGACTTAAACAAAATTACAAAAGAAAAGAGTTGCCTAAAGCGATTTTGCAATAATTCAGTATATTCAAATAATAACATAAGAGGTAAGATAATCCAAATACTGAAAATAATTTATAAAAATTACCTTCAAATGTTACTATAAACTGATACTATAATAATTAAAAATAAAATATTTCTTACATCATCATATTAGGAAAAATTATATATATAAAGATTATCATTAATAATACCTATGGAAAATTATATATATATAAAGATTATCATTAATAATACCTATGGAACCAAACAACTTAAAAGAATAAAGTGTGTTTGGTTCAACATGTAGAAATAAAATAGAAATAGAATCAAATAATAAGGAATAAAAGTAATGATAATGATTATTTTTTAATTTGCTTGGTTTAGTGAGAGAATAGAATCATACTGTTGTGATTCTCTTTCTTACTGTTTAGTTGAATAGTAATCAATTGCGGAAGGTAGCAATAGTACTAGTCAATTGTGGTGGTGATGGGTGATGATTAACGGTAGTGGATAATGGTTAATGGTGATAGTGTTGATGGGCAATAGTTAACAATAAAAGGTAGTGATGATAGGCAGTGACTAATGACAAAAGATGGTAGTAAATGATAATTAATTATAATAATGATGATTAATGACAGAATATGATAGTAGGTGGTGGTCAATAATAGAAGGTGGTGGTGAGCGGTGATCAATGACAATAATGCCGATGGGTAGTGGTACTGGTCAATGATAAAAGATAATAGTGGACGATAGTCTATAATAACAATGATAGCGATGGGAGCTCTGGATAAAAGAAGGAAAGAGAGGTAGAATTCTATTTTTATTTCCAAAAGATAACATAATCTGATATCTTAAATAAGAGAATAATTTCAAACAAGGGAATTCGTTAAGATCGATGATAGATTTTACTGCATGTAAACTAAATATTTAATAAAAAAATTAGTTTTTTTAATTACATTATTTATCTTCTGAAATTTCCTAACCAAATGCTCCCTGATTGAAAACAAGAAAAATATAAATTAGAATATACAACATAAATTATAAGTAAAGGTATTACCAAAAGAAAAAGAAAAAGAAAATTAAAGGGAAAATCATAAAATCCCTTCCCTTAAACTTTCCTTTTCCAGGCCAACAGACAAAAATATAAAAGTTTTGTACCTATAAGCAAAGACAGAAAAAGTCTAAAGGAGTAAAACTCTGGATATTGAGGGCTTGTTTATAAGTGTTTTCAGGTATTTTTGTTTTATTATTTTTTAAAATAATTTTTTAAAAATAGTTTCTAAAAATTATTTTTTTATAATCAAAAAATAAAAAACTTGTTTGGATGTAAATTTTGAAAATAAATATTTTTTTTATTTTTGAAGATAAAAAAATATATTTAATATTATTTACAATTTTGTCATTAATGAAAATAGGTGTATTCTTCTTATTTTTGAAAAAAAAATCTAAAAATAATTATATACAAAAACAAGGAAAAACATCATTTTGCTGTTTTCTGAAAACTATTTTTCAGTTATATTTTTAGAAAATAATTTTTAAAAACAGGTTGTCAAACAAATTTTTTTATTTTTATAAAAAAAAAACAAAAAAATTATTTTTAAAAATAAAAAAAACAGCTTCCGAAACAACCCTTTTAAGTTCTCAGCGAACACTGCCCATTTTATTGGCAAAGTCCAAACAAAATGAAATTCCAAAAGAATAAAACCCTAATTAGCAAAGAGTTACAAAATTATAATTTAAGGTATGGTAAATATAGAATGTTTTGGAGCAAAATGAAGAAAAAAGAGAGAGAGAGAGAGAAAAAACAAGATATAAAAAGAGTATTTTGCAGCGTTCATTGAGCTCGTCTCATTGGCTGATTCAGTGGATATATTGCTTTGAGTCCATCTTATGCACAAATTTAATTGATTTTATTTGATAGTAATTTATAATATAAGATTAGATTATAAAATAATGTATTTAGGTAAATCATTATTATATTTTTATCTATTTTTTTATAGTTATATTTTTATATATTAGATGAATATATAATTAACACAATTATATTCATGTTAATTATAAGAAAATATTATATTTCTTTTAATTTGATAAAATTTTTACATTAATATCTCAAATTAATTAAATTTATCATTTAATTTTTTTCATCTTTTCAGCAATATTTGTTTGATATATTAATACTTAGGTGAATTTATTTATAATTTATTTTATTTAAAATTTTAAATTAACTATTTAACGTTTAAAAATTTAATTATTTAATTAATAATAGTTTATGCATGTCCTTAAACTATTTTTTTAACTATATTACTATGTAGATGTCATAAATAATATATTATCTTAAAGAAAATATAAATTTCAAAAATATCTTTTATAAAGTTTAAAAAATATTTAAAATTAAAATTATGATAAATACTCAAAATAAAAATTATGAAATATCAAATTTAGTATTTAATATTTAAAGATAATGTAGAAATTTAAAGAGTGATAATTTTTAAATAGACATTATCTATCAAATTAAAATTTAAAAGTTCTATCCACGATTTGAATTGGAGCAGAAAAGAAAAAGAAATAAAAAGAAAATCAGAAGTTTTTTTCACTATTGAGTAATTATCACAATTTAAATTTAAAATATTTCTAAAATTTCATAAAAAATATTTTTAAAATGTATATTTTTTTAAAATAATATATTAGTTATAACATTTTTATATAAATATAGTTAAAAAATAGTTGAGGGCATGTATGAACTCTTATTAATTAAATAATTAATCTTTTTGACATTAAATAATTAATATAATTTTTTAAATAAAATAATTTATAAATAAATTTACCTGAGTATTGTATTAAGAAAATATTTTTTAAAAGATGAAAACTTCAAATGATGAATTTAAGTAATTTGAAATATTAATGTATAACTTTATCAAATTAGAAGAAATTTAATATTCTCTCATAATTAAAGTGAATATAATTGTGTCAATCATGTAGTTATTTAATAGATAAAGTTATGATGATAGTTTGCCTATATTTGAATATATTATAGTTTATAATCTAAATTTATATTATACATTGTTATAATAAAAACTAGTCAAACAAGTGTATCGAGATAAAAAAATTAATTAATAAAATGATTAATTAAATAAACCATTAATGTTAATTTTAGGTCTTATATGGCTTAAGGTTCTATTTAGTGTACTCAAAATTAGTGGAAACAAAATCCATCCAGCTCAAAATTGAAAGGGTATTTTGTATTCTCACTTTGCAAAATCACTTTCAACAAACTCACGTTAGTGGCGTCATTAAATTGTTTGAAAAGAATTTAAACTACTCTTTTTTCTTTTTTTTGATAATGTAGCCTTCAAACATTATTTTCATTGTTTCATGTATAATGGCTAATTTGTTATAATTTGGCATTATACATAAACCATAAAGATACAATTACATGTGCAAGAAGCTTTCTTGTTTGTGATTAGTCCTTCAAGTTAGTTAAACAATTCGATTAGTTACACTAAACTGATATAATCTAAGATACGGATTTTTTGAAAAAATGAAGGATATAAATTAAGAAGAAATATGTTAACGGTGAAATTTGGTTCAGTGGACCCAAATCTCAATCAATCGGATTGTTCTTGAACCTCAAGTTGTGCTCTAGTTAAAAAGAAAAAAAAAGGTATTTGAGAGATGAAGAATAGTAAGAACAAGGGAGATTTTTTAACATGATTTGGTCAAAATTGAACAGCATCGGTCCCTACGTCTACAGTTGATTTCATTTATCAGTATAAGTTGTAGAGTATAAGAGTTTGTTCATGGAGTCCCCTAGTACAATGACTTAGCCCTTTATTTATAGAAGTAAAGGGTACAAATGTAATTTAATAAATTATAAATATAATACATTAAATAATAAATGTAAAAGACATCTTAGACCCCTACAAGTCAGCTTTTGCAGACTGTTTTCTGTGGGTAGGCCCAGTGAGTTGATATTTAATGGGGAAGTGTTAGAGCTTTCCTTTGAAGCTGAGAGCTAGAGCTAGAGCTAGGAGTTAACTGAGGTTAACTGAGGATACGACTTGGAGCTAGCTGAGGATGTGACCTGGGAGCTAGATGAGGATATAACCTGAAGTTACCTGAGGATGAGACTTGGAGCTTTCGTGTGAGGTCATTAGTGACTTGAGTGATCTAGACCCTTCTAATTGGACTTGGGCTTTTGTCAGCCTATTTCACATGATACCAAAAAATACCTATAACATAAGCCCCCCAATTCTCAGTTTGCTTCGTAGACTGGAAGTTGTAGTTTACTAGCAAAAGCTCGGTATGTCATGCTAACGTGAATAAGTTCCTACAAATCATGACTTGATAATTGTTAGATAAAAGGAATGCCCGATAAGTCAATCGACTTCAGGAATATATATTAGTAGATCATTTGATTTAATATAAATAGACTTCAGCCAGTAGATTATGATTAAAAGGATATGTGCCATATTGAGTGGCCAAGGGAGGTCGCACAGATGCATGATGATCAAGTTGTTTAGAGTGTTCATGGGGTTCCCATTGGAGTTTGACCTGGATGACTTCTCACGATTTTGCCCTAGAAAGGCACCTTGTAGGAGAGGGTGGCCAGAGCTGGTTAGGTGCGGTTAGCCATTGTACTCGTACCTAGAGGTATTGTCCCATTTTGGCAATTACCTAGGGGTTTTGTCCCTTTTAGTGGGGGACATCTCGGCTGACATGAGTTTGAGTGCTTAATGGGCATATTGGTGCAACCTACTTGGACACTTGATAACGCAGCTTCAGCCTTGAAAAAGGGGATAAAAACTAGCAGTAGTAAAATATTTAATGCAAGGACAAGAAATTATATCCTGTTTGTTCAAATAAGAGTCGCAGTGCTATTGCCGAAGCTAATATGGCAAGATCTCCATGCTAAATTTCTATCTTGTTTGGTATTGACCTTGCGAGGACTGGAGGCACGAGCTTGAGGTTGTTTGGAATTTGAGGGTAGGGATTCTTTTTGGTTGCCTTGGACTTTGGAATCATGTTTGACCATTATATGCATCTCCATTGGCAGAACCATCAGCCAAAAACATCTCATCTGGTATATCACGTACTGGTGTTAACATCCTTAGTGACGTTGGTCCGCTATGTGTGAGCTCAACACCAAACCAAGGCCACATGGTAGGTGTGCGAGCTTACCGTCCCCATTTTTGCAAAGTCAACATGCACGAGCCCATCATCAGATCCAATTTCATTGCATAGCAAGGTGCGAGTTGTCACTAAACCTTGTCTCACTATATGGCCGCTACGCAGCTCGTCATCTTGATGCGTGGCGACGGTGTGAGCTGGCCAACGGCCGATCTTGCTACATGTTCATTACTATGAGCTCACCAATGAGCCTAGTTTCTGCATAGTTATAGGGGGAGCTTGCTATCAAACAATCTTGCTAAATGGTCATTGTGCGGGCTCATTGTCGAAGCGAGACATTGCATGGCTGGCGTGAACTCGTCATTGGAGTTTGCCTCACTGCATAGCCACCGCGCCCACATCGGGAATCAGGCTCAGAATAACGTTGCTACTGTCATTGATAATCTGCATGTGTGGGTTCATTGAGTTCATGGTAGAGCCCGATTTTTGCATGGCAGTGTGCTCTCTTGCTTACAGGATGAGACTGACATCGAGAGGAAGTGCTTCTATGAGCTTAGGACCTTGAAGAGCCATCTCGGCAACAACTCCTCAGCTTAGCTCACAAACATTTCTGATGTACTTTAGCTCGTGATGCTGTGCTTCAGCCTAGTGTGTTTTAACTCGACGTAATTTGGGACGTACTCCAGCCTTATCTTAATGCATGTCCACTATATGCATACTTAGCACCATGCGAACGTCTAGAACCAAGATTGGAATGATGCTACCTCATACGCACTTTGGCCGATAAGGTTAGTTGAAGAAGATTCGACCAATATGTGAACTTGTCATCCTGATGCATGAAGGTGAGTTCGTCAACAAATCGTCCTACTGCATGGCGATGATTCGAGCCTACCGTTGAGCTTGGCCTTATTGCACCCATCAAGCTCAACCTCATCGGATGGCCGTCGAGCTCGTCACCGAACCCAGCTGTATGGCTACTATGATCTGATGTCCAGAAGCATACTGCCATTGAGAAGAAGCCCCCACGGGTTCAAGTCTTTGACGAGCTATCCTCGCAACAATTGTTGAAGCTACTGAAGGCTTTGGAATCATCGAATTTACACCTTTTTCGTACCCTTCTTCTTCTTCTTATTCCAAGATTACTTAAATATTCTTTTCCATTTCTCTATTGCTCCTCATTTATAGCCATTTCAACATATGAAATAGAGAACAGAGCAACAACAACAATTATTTTGGATTAGAGTGGCTATGCGCAAATGGTTTAACATCAGCAGCAAGGGATCTAATTACAACATTGATACTGACGATAAAGATAACCCAAAAAGTGATTCAGGCAACAAAGGATGAGGAAAGCCATCATGGTTTAAGGACAACTGCAACAACGAAACTGCTCTTGAATCAAATGATTTTCTGCTAAGGTAGCGGAGGCAAAAATCATCAACTTTTAAACCCATAACCATCCATTTGAAACCATCGCAGTTGAACAAAAAATCAACCAGAATGCAAATGAGGCCCTTCCTCTAGCGCCAAAATGTTGACGGTAAAATTTGGTTCAGTGGACCCAAATCTCAATCAACGGGATTGTTCTTGAACCTTAAGTTGCATTCTGGTTAAAAAGAAAGAGAAAGTATTTGAGAGATGAAGAACAGCAAGAACAAGGAAGATTTTTTAACGTGGTTTGGTCAAAATCAGACGGCATCGATTCCTACGTCTACGGTTGATTTCATTTATCAGTATAAATTGTAGAGTACAAGAGTTTATTCATGGCATCCCCCCTAGTACAATGGCTTAGCCCCTTATTTATAGAAATAGGGGGTACAAATATAATTTGACAAATTATAAATATGTTATATCAAATAATAAATGTAAAAGATATCTTAAACCCTTACAAGTCGGCTTCTGTAGACTGTTTTCTGTGGATGGGCCCTATGGGTTAATATTTACTGGGGAAGTACTAAAGCTTTCTTTTGAAATTGAAAGCTAG
Source organism: Saraca asoca (assembly GCA_026873985.1). Lineage (NCBI taxonomy): Eukaryota > Viridiplantae > Streptophyta > Magnoliopsida > Fabales > Fabaceae > Saraca > Saraca asoca. Next base: position 1,638 of record JANHAO010011558.1, on the reverse strand, counting down.
AAATGAGAGCTAGCTGAGAATGCGATTTGGAGCTTTTGTGTAAGGTCATCAGCGACCTAAATGATCTAGACCTTTCTAGTTTGACTTGGGTTTTTACTAGCCTATTTCACATGGTACCAAAAAATGCCTATAACAAAATTTAAATTCAAATTCTAAGAGACATAAATTTAAGAGAAATATAAATGTAGATATAATTCTTTACATTGAGATTCACTACTTTTTTTTTTTACAAACTCACTATATTATTTTTTTACTAAATCCACCACATAAATTTGCACCTTCAATTTTTTAAAAATTTGAGGGGATCTTAATGCCAAGGAAATATAACAATCAACATGATTCTTTTTAGCTATCGGCTGATGTGCAAATCAATTCATATATAATTCTCAATTAGTTTTTTATTAAAATTTTATAAACTATATTTTTAAATTTTAAAAATTACAAATTACTCCTATAAAGCTTAAAAAAATATAAAAATGTTAATTTTCTATTAATTTTAACTATAAATTAATAAATGTATTCTATATACTTTGTTGGGAGATTTATTTCTTCATTTGTAAGGCACAAAAATCAAATTATGTCTTATTTTATCACCAATATATAAATTTTGTAATATAAGTTTAGAGAAGGTTTAGAACCAATAATATGCTCAATGTAGGCGTTGTGTTTTATAGGAGAAGAAATATGATTTTGATTATATTTATGCAACACATTTTTTAGTTTAAGATTAAAGGTTCAATTGCTTTGTTACTCTTGTAATTTCACTTAATTTCTAATCAGGTTCATATAGTTTAAAAGTTTTAAATTTGATTCTTATACTTATTTTTATTTTTAATTGAATACTTATTTTCATTTTTTTGTTAGATTATGTTGGTAATTGGTCTGCATAGAAAATGATCTATTAAGAGTCTATAGAATGAGAGATAAAAAAAACTTATCATTTTCCTCTAAAAATGAAACAATATCACCAAAAATCTTAATTTTATTTAAATTATTTATCATTTAAATATAAATAGAATTTATATGAAAACTTTATATCAATAATCGTTAAACCAAATCAAAAAAATATTATCTCTATATGTCAATTACTAACAAAATTTAGTAAAGAAATGATAAAAAATATTTAATTAGAAACAAAAAATAATTATAAAAAATTAATTTAAAAATTTTAAATTATAAAGGCCTAAGTAGAGATTGGTTAAGAAAGTAATTTTACTAGAATTAAAACTAATAACAAATTAATATTTTTTATTATTCTTCAAACTTTAAGGAGGTGATTTCTAACTTGTTTATAATTTAATGATGTAATTTATAAATTTTTAAAATTTAAAAAGGTAATTTATCATTCAATAAAATTTTAAAAGTGTAAGATATATTTTTCCTTTTTAGAATGAGTAGCATATATCATGTTTGTAATATAAGGATAAAGCTCTTTCAATATCTCCCTCACCCTTTCTCACATGTGAAGTGAATCTTATAGCGGGACTAATTGTCTATATGAAAGCAAATGGGCAAGATTTTTTTTTTTTTTGGGGGGGGGGGGGGGTAGTATGGTTCTTTTAATATTATACCACTCTTTTTTTTTATTTCCTTCCTAAATAATTGAGTTCTTTTTCATTTTTTTTATACTTTTTATTA
>JANHAO010011557.1:0-16898 GCA_026873985.1 Saraca asoca | reverse complement strand
TAGAACTTATGCTGTAATACCAATCTGTTGATCACAATCCTTACTGGTTAGTTAGTACGACCAAGTTTCTTTGAATCATAGCTTTTGTGGCCATAATTATTTAGCCACATTCTATTAATTTATCAAAAATTGGTACCAGACTAAACCTTTTGTAATTAACGTTGTACTAGTCAGAAGCACGAATCACGAATCCAAATCATTATTGTTTCAGAAGAAAGTTGAACCAATAAGGAATAAGTTCGTATCCATTGCTTACCAAGTTATTTGAGACCTGGTAAAGCTTTTATAGATTGGGTTTTAAAGTGCCACGTAAAAGTATTAGATTAACTGACACCTGTGTGCATATATTCTCTTTACCTTTTTAAATTATAATTACAGTTACGATTACCAATATATTATAATTAATAAAATTATAGATAAATATGAAATATATAATCATTCTGAAGTAAAATTGTAATTATAAATTCTAATAATAATAATATTATTATTATTATTATTATTATTATTACACATAATATTATAATTGTAAATTGCAATTTTAAAACTGTGATGTTGGTTTTAATAATTATGCATTAATCAACTTTTACATCTAGGCTTCTAGCTACCTAAGGCTAACTAAACACGCAAGCATAGGAGATGGCTTGCGGAATATGTGGATCACAAATTACGAATGCATGAGTCACACTTGAGTATATGATTTGATTTTTGCTTAATATAACTATATGGCATTGCTTAGTAATTAATTAGTGGTCCTTAATTATTTGATTCTTTGGTGAATACTTGAGTTTTAACTTAAGAATACTGAATGCCTAACCTAGAGATACTTTAGTATAATAATATATTTATTACACATATACGTTTAGATCTATGTCCACGTATGTATGATACATCAAATACTCATTTGGTTCAGCATATACTTGATAGGGGCTTAGCATATCCCACAGCACTAAAAACATTGATATCAACCCAATATCTTAGAGAGGTTCCACCACAAAATTGAAGAGTGAAGAAAAAGTAAAAACCTATGCCCAGGGATTAAGGGAAGTTAGATAGATCTATGATCGATTTATTTATGCTCGATTTAGAAAATTCATGATGAGAAAATACTTTACGATATTTATATTTTAAAAGATTTTAATATGTGTGATATAACACATTTTAAATTTACGCTTCTATTATTGCATTAAGCCCACTTGTTCTAATCGTCTTATCATCATTTTTAATTTCAAAGAGGGAAAAGTGTATTAAGTATAAAAAAAAAAAAAAAGAAAGTGATGACTAGTTCCTACAATGGTGAAAAACATTGCAACGGTGGGTTAAGGTATAGTGTAATATAATACTCCAAATACTAATTAAACGTAGCTTGTACTCACAAATTGTTGATATAAGTTTCAGGTTGGTGTATATGATTATGGAACCTAGAAAGTGATGAAAGAGATTCAAGAAAGCAGATGCTTAAGGAGGCATTATTGTGATTCAGACTCTTCAGAGAGTTTATATCATTTATATGGGCAGGCATATATATATATATACAAATATACACATTATCATCAATCATTGATTAATGATTACATGTGCAGCTGGTTGTTATATTAACTTATGCTTTGTACAAGTACCCATGCATGTGTGTATTTTCATGGCTTTTTGATTAAAATACCAGTTTTTTTTTTCTCTTACTGCCCTATTTTTCAAATTTTTACCCATATTACCTTTGTTTACAAAAAATAATTTTTTTTAAGAATTCAGAACTGATCTCAATTATATAAATGGTGAAATTTGACCTCGTTTACATAAACAGTAAGATTAGTTAACAGAGAAAAAAGAAGGAAAAAGGTGAAAAAGAGAAAAAAAAAAAAAAAAGAGTGTTGATCTCGTCTAACACCACGAAAGTCAGTATTAGAGAGAGAAAAATATAAAATGCTAACACGACAAAAATAAGATAAAATGAAAAATAGTTTTAAAAGCAGAGTATTTAGCAATAAAGTTTTATAAAATGAGATATTGTAATCAAAAATTGGTATTTTCATTCATTTGCATATCTATCAATCTATACGCATGCATGTTCTATAATATATCTTTCTTATAAATTTCTTCTAATTATTGGCACACTGTTTTTGTTGACTCAAGCATTGAAACACTATGAAGATCATTAATTAGTTCAATAGTAAGCTGGGTTGGCTTATAATTTATATATATGTGCCCACAAGGGCATGCATTTCGTGATCGGAGACAACCGATGATATTAAAATAAATAAATAAAGCAATTAATAACAACTAAATTAATAAGAGTGGAATTTTAAATCACAAAAAAAAAAGGTGAATTAACAAATATATGATAGCACCGCATCATTGCTGGCTAGGAGCCAAATTGTCCTCCTAATACATGCATTACATGACAAGTAGGAAAATTCTTGTGCATTTTTTTTTTTACCCTACTTGGAAAATTTCAAAATTTCAGGCTCACAACCTAGGTAATGGAAAGGAAATTTCAGACTTGAATTACCTACAGCAGCGGCAGCAACAGAAGCAGTACTAATGCCTTGGTGCTGTGAGTTGAGAAGCTTATCCAAGAATGACCAATCACCATTATTAAACCTCTGATGATCCCCTTGTTGTTGTTGTTGTTGTTGTGGAATCATAAGATTAAGTCCGCAGCCATTGCTGTTATTTGTAAGCCTCAGCAAGTTTTGAGAGCACTCAAGGACGTCCATGGCATTCATGGAGGTTGCGGCGAAAGATGTGGTGGTGGGTGTTACTGCTGCGGTGGCGGATTCTGGGCTGAATAACTGCGGGAGGTGCATTGAGGTATCAAAGTTATAATGATCATAAAGCCCTTGCATGTGATGTTGTTTTTGTTCAAGTACCTGCAGGCAAGATCTGCTTGTTCTCATGTGGGTTAAATGCTCTTCTTCTTCCATTTCTTGTTGGAAACCTCTGTTGATGATGTTCTTCTTCTTGAAAACCCTGCACACCACCCACCCATCTTCCTGCTTACAAGAACATGGAATTGTCCATAATCAGTACATATAGTGTGAGTATGAGAGTAAAATTCTTAGCATTTAGAATTAAAGTTCCTCAAAAAAATACTCCAGTGAAGAAAGAAAATGCTACTTGAATGCATAAACTTCTAATACTATCATTCACACGTTGTACACACTGCATAATAAAAATGAAACTAACACTACTAATAGTCCATTTAACTCAAACGATCTCATGTGTGTAGGTAGGGATTAATGTGCAATTGCAAAAAACTGTGAAAAAACACACAAAAAAAAAAGAATAATACTTAAAAAAAAGCAGTTAGTGACACCGAGAAATAATGTATGTAAATAATATTTCTCAGCAGTCAATAAAAAGCGAGCAAATTTAAGCCATACTTAGTATGGTCTAGTGGCAAAGAACCTAAGTATATTTTGTAACAAGTCTTGAGTTTAATCTAAATGTAGTATTATTAAAAAAAAAAAAACAGAAAAGAAAAGAACAAGAATGTAGTGGCTTAAATCCAAATTTCTGAATTGAATATTGATCATCTACTTCAAAATCAAAAGAATGAAAAGTACTTGAAGTGGGTTTGTGGCTTTCCTAGTTACCTGAACTTCTGCATCATCTTCGTCAAGGCGGTACTCATGCATGATCCATTCAGTCTTCTGACCATGAGGGGCACGGCCTGTGTAAAAGACTAGGGTTTTTCTCATGCCAATCCTCTTGGAATTACTCAGGTATATGGCCTTGTCCCTCCCTGTTGCTTTCCAAAATCCGGCCGTGGTTGCTCGATTTGTCCGGGTTCCTGTAGGATATTTCTTGTCTTTGTGGCTGAAGAAATACCACTCATTTTGAGGCCCTGAACCAATCCTACATTTGTCTGCAAATCCAATCAGAAACCATGTTAGATTAATCGACTGCTATTGAAACTTCAAAGTAGTACATAACATGAACTAGATCTCCAAAACATAAAGTCATATGCTTTGAGATCCTAAAATTAAGATATCGGAAATTATTCCAGTTTTGTGATAGTGAGGTTTATTAACAAGACAAAGTAATAGCTTGTTGGTCACAGAATCTTCATGATGGATAAGAAGGGTACCCATATTCAAATTTCTTGCACTAAACTATGATCTCCTCACAATACTATCCAAAAGAAAAATGTTTATTAATGCACAAGGTCATTCTTTCGAGGATAATGAAACCCTAGATTGACTGAGTGAATATCCAAGATGTAGCGCATAATAAATACAAGGCAAGACATATAATATAGACCTAACTCTCACATGGATTAGTAAGACCTAAGAATCCTAAAATAGGCGTTGGATTTGAATGAATGGATTCACCTTTGAGGTCCCAAGGCTCAATTTTGTTGAGATCCACTTCTCTTATGACATCAAGGTCAATGGCTTCATAAGAGACCTTCTTCCTCAGGTAATAGTAAAGAAGCTCCTCATCGGTCGGATGAAACCGGAATCCCGGAGGAACTGTAAACTGCCCACTGCCTTGCATCATTCTCTAGTAGTGTCTGTTTCCTGAAGAAGAAAAGCATGATCTATTAGTATTAACATAATAAATTAAAGAATTTCACATATAGTTACTTATAATATGCATGCGTGCTGCTCATGAATACTGATTGTCAGCAGAAGTGAACTACCAGTCCATGAAGCATCAATTCAGAAATGGAGGCCACAATTTTCTAAATCACTGTCAAAAAGGTCATATTTATCTAAAAAATGATCTACAGTGATGAACAAAAAAATTTATACATAAAATCAAAAACCACATAGTCTATATATTTAAAATTTCTTGGAAGAAGTTCTAAAGCATTTTGGACCAAGATTAATGAAGAAGAAAGTAGTTCACCGGTAGATCGTAAACTATACATGCAAACGAGCATATAAGATATGGAACTGTGCATGCATAAGGTATATAGAAGACATTTTCTGACATAAGGAATCGGAATCTGAATCTGAGAGCTAACCCTAAAAAGATCCTAAAATAAAGATCTAAATGGGTATGTTTTCTGAGCATTTTTTTGACAACTGACCAGATCAGTTTCAGAATCCATTCCTTCATTCCATTACATAAAAATTCTTATAGATATTCGACTAAGGCCAGTTTAAGAACAATATTAAGAAACAAATTTTTAGCAGGAAGCGTTGAAACTATGAAGAATATGCCACATATCTTGGGATTTGCTTAAAAGAACTAAAGAAGAAATATATATTGGTCTACCCATTTTTGCTATGTGTGCATGGGAGAGATTAAGTGCACCCCAAAAAGGTGATGAGAGAATAAGAAGGAAAAAAGGGGAAAGAGACATTGATTTGCTACATGAGAAGCAAAACTTGAAATTGTGTTTCCTTTTCAAGAAATTCCATTGACTGGTATTTAAATAAAATCTGAATGAAAACAAGCAAAGTCCTTCTTCGCTGTTCCCTTTAAACTTTCATTTGATCCAAATATCTATATATATCAAATCAAAACAAGAGCTAAGAGCTCAGTTTGACTCAGTAGGACAAAGTTCAAAGTGATGCTCGCACAAAAGGACCGAAAAAAGTTCTGTGATGAAAAGGGAAAACAAAATCCAAGAGAAAGAAACAGTAGGAAGAAGTTTGATGATAACAGAGAGAAGGAAGCAAAATACAAACCTTCTGAGATAAGCAAAGGGAAATGAGCAATAAGTTTCTGCAGGACAAAGGAAAGAAGACAGAGCTAAACAGGGAACAGCAGACAGGAAAGCAGCTAGCTTAGGTTACGGTACAGTTTCTTGGCTTCAATGGCACGGACGTGGGTTTTAAGAGAGATAACAGATACAGAAAGATGTGTGCGGATCAGTGCAAAGCTAGCTTCAAGAACAAGGACTGACAACCAAGAATTGGCACAGAAATATATGAATATTTGTATTATATTTCAAGAAACCAAACTCTAAGTTAGCTGTGAGTTTTAATGTCAGAAAGCTACACTATATATGTGAAGCAAAAGGGCTATATCCAACATCTAGCTATCTACCACTTGACCCCTTGTTATGGTCTTCAAGTGGGTAGTCTAATGCTTTTTAATATATCATCCAGCATTCTGGTTTCATTTGAAATGGGGTTGTAATTATGTTATAATTTTGTTTGGTTGCAAATTTTTTTTAAAAAAAACACAGATATAATAAGTAAAAAAAATCTGATTTGATTTATTAACTTAAATTTTTGTTATAATGCGTCTACAATTTTAATTGCTCAATATATTTTGAGGAATTTTGCATACATTTATTTCATTTCAAAATTTATTATTCAATTATACATATCACAATATGTTTAAATTGATACTACTTATCTATAGATTCTGTCTGTTTAAATAATGTCATATATATAAATTAAATTTTACGTATAATACCAAATGTAGTTATTATTTTTCTTATGCAATAATAAAAATAGGCTTTGGTAAGTGTCCTTTGAATTGGAGACCTTACTCCCAAAATTCGCCTTATTACAATGAAGGAAATCTGCTTAACTGTCAATTACTGATCTATACACATCAACCTTCTTTTGGTTTCTTCCAAATCGTCCCATTTATTTTTATGATATGAAAGCAAGTTTTGTTTTTTTCACTATATATATATATATAGTCTTCAATTTATCCTTGCCTCACAGACACCTAGTCAAAGTCAAAGAAGAATGATAGAGGCATTTTCAGCTCAATTCTTCCAATATACCTTATATTATTATAATTATCTCTTACTATTATCTTCTTATTTGTTATTACAAATTTTATTATTATTTTCAAGTACAACCCAAAAAGCTTAACCATATATAATTTGATTTCTTTTTAATCTGTCCAAGTGAACGTGTTCTTTAATTTTTATTTTTTGGTTCATAATTCTCTTTGACCCGTAATTAGCCTGTTAAGAGCCAGCTATAAATAAATTAAAATTTTTTTCTTTCATTATTAATTTAATTCCATTTAGGGTTTGTTAAATTAAGCTGCAGTCAACGATCAAAGGATGAAGATCCGATGGCTAACCTTGAATCATGCATGCTCATAAAAATGGAAGAATTTGCATCAAATTCAGTGTGAGTGTCGAACCTTAGGCTTCTATTCTATTTCTATTCTTATACAGTCATTATTCACTAAGAACATATGTAATATTAATTAATTAATTTCAAACCTTTTGGATTATTGGGATGCAGCAATGGCTGCCTATGGATGATGCACCTTGATTCCGGATCCTAGGTAGATTAATAATCCATAAATTAATTAATCTAGACAAGCCAAACAAAATGACCATTTAACCCCCAAAATTTAGGGAATGTCCAAGTTTGTAATTTGCCCGTAAAAAAAATGTTAATCTAGTATTTAGATTCTTTTTATGTTTCCATCAAAGGGATAAGCAACATTTGGTTGTTACCTAAGACAGTGTTTGTTTGTTAGTACGTAATATATGGATAATACCAAGATGTTCTTGACCACCTCTTGTCTTGAAATTTTGTGATGAAAATTGTTACCTTTGTCACATATGCTGACAGCATCTTTTGGACTACTTAGGGTTTGTTAGTATATGTATCCAAATTGATGGAGAAAGACGGTGAAAGCCAACAAAATTGTCTTGTATTTTACAAGAACTCATCATCTGTAGTTTTATGACACATGTTTTGTTGTAAGAACAGACCATTTTGTGCATATTTATATGTTTACAATTATTATACTTGTATAAATACAAAAGGTAATATAAAATGTTTTATTTAATTTTTTTGTTGTTAGTATTTATGCAACCTATCTAATTGTTAATTTTTTTAATGAAAAAAAGATATTACTCTCACTTGTAAATAAAAGATTATGATTTAAAATTAAATTTAAATACTATAGCAAGAGTCTTGCAAGTTCATAAAATGCCATCTCTATTTATTTAGTTAACAGTGGAAAAAAGTAACTATAATATCACAAGTCGTTTCGTAACAATTTAGAATTATGTTAAGGCATAATCACTTGTCATTTTTATAATCTCAAGATCCATTTTGTAGAAGAAAAATCAAAAAATATATAGCAAGCTAATGTTTCCCAATTGGATAATAATCCCTATTATGTTGACAACATAGGGGTAGATTTGGGCTATACATGAGATAGGAAGGGTATAAATGAGAAAACAAAATTCCTTAAAGTCCGTGGCATATACACATGCTGATCCAACAAAGAGTACACAATTCAAGGCCTCGTTTGGCTAAACCCTAATAATGGTATTTACAAATTAAAGCTGGATCTGGATGGCTTTGTTTCACTCACAAAGCCAAAGGGATTCCTACGCAACCTCTCTTTTCTGTTAACTGGTCAAACACGCTGATATATATATATATATATATATATATATATATAATGAAAAATGAAACCAAGCTAGGCCATTTATGAGCATTATTTGTGTATATATAGTTAATTGTATAGTTACACGTCTCTTGTTATTGATGGTGCCGTTACCTTTACGAACACACATTATGGGAATCCTATGTCAGAAAGACATAAATGGTACATGTTCTTATCTTTTTCTAGCAACATTATAACATTTGATATCAATTTCTTTATAATCATCATGAGGGCTGATTTCACTATGGCATAATATGGTGTAACGATATGGTTTAGTGATAAGAAATTTGAATAATTTATTAAAAATATTTTAATTTGTATAATTTGCTATAAATTTTGAGTTTAAATGAATCTCCTCGTTATTATGTGTGTAAAAAAAAATGGTGTCACAAAGTTCCTTTAAAGTTTCATTTGTTAAAATAAGAAAAAAAACCCAATTTTGTAGGAAGTGATTTTACAAAAACATTTCACCACAACTCTCTCATATACAACAAAATTTTAGTCGGGCTAAACCAATATAAATGATGTAAATTAAATTATTTCTTAGATGCATACATATAATTTAATGAAAGGAAGAATCCTTTATCCAAAAAAAAAAAAAAAAGAATGAGAGGAATCATATAATAATGACATTTTTTTTTTATTAATAATGATTATGTGTAATTAATTAATTATTAGAATAATTTTATGGAAAATTTGACCTTTTAGAAGGTTAAGTGTCTAGTTTTATTATTGGATTGTCATTGCTGCATTGATATTTCCTTTTTTATTTGATTTATTTACTTTGATATTTAAAAAAAAAAACAATTCAACAATTAAACATACATCTTTTAAGAGGTCAAACTTTCTATAAATTATTTGGCTTGATTAAATTTTAATAATTTATAGTGTCATTATTTAATTGAGAGTTTTCCCTCATATATCATGGATGCAGCTATAAATTTGAGTTCGACATAATAAAATATTAAAATTAGATATCACATAAAATTTATTAAAATTCGGCTTAATTGGTAATATTAAACCGCATAAATGAAGAAGTATTGAGTTGAGTATTTGGTGATTTTTATTTCATCACCTTATTTTGGTGGTCAAACAAGAGAAATACCTCTCAAATTCTTGAGAAAATTAAATAAACCTTATGCTACCACACACCAATTTGTAAATATATGTATATTTATCAGATAAATTACACACGAAGAACATATTATGATATTGTGAATAACAAAATTATAGATAAATAAAAGAAATATTATGAATCATGAAATAAAATTCCAGAAACAACTGTCAGCAATTTAAAACATTGGTGATCAGCTCCGTTCTGAAGTTGTAATTAAATGATATTTGATTGCACCATCGTCAGTAAACAAGAGCTGCCAAGTTGCAGAAAATATATTATAAAACAGCTCTAATACATACACGTACACGAGTTTGAACAAGCTGATCGTGGGCCATTCTGTTACCAGTTTTTGCGCATTCAATGTACTAAATAACTCGATAAAATCATATAAAAAGGTATGCAGCGCCGCTTCTTGACTTTGCTTTTGGAGACAAAGTTGAAATTCAAAGTCCTTTCTTCTCTCATCTTGCACTTCATTTTCACAAATCGTACCTAATTTTTGCCCATGTGAAATTGACATTTGGCCAAATTCAATTCCTTACATCAAAAACCTCAGCATGCAAAAGACCAGCAACATAGAAGCTTCATTGTCATTTTTCATCATATACAATGTTGATTAAATAGATAAGCCTCCTAGTTTAGCTCAGTGTGGCGATTATTGGAAAAATCCGAAACCCCCTTATTGTTATAAAGAAATAGTAAGATCATTCATTTTGAGTCTGTATAAACTAACTAATTGTATTAGAAATATTTGATAAAATTAGCTGTTGAACTAATTCATAAATACAAAATGACATAAAAAGATATCTTAATATCATTAGATATATGAAATATATTATTTTTATTTTGAGATTGAGACTAAATTGATATAATCAAGATATTTAAAATAAAAATATAATTATCTAAAATTTAATTAATTATATTACATAATTATTATTTATTTATTTACTTACTTATTTTTTATTTATATTAAATTAATGGATGTAAGTCAAATATGTAATGATACATAAGTTTTTTGTCCCCCTTTAGCTTTGTGAAAAAAGAGCGAATATTGAAAATAATATAATATTATAAAAAAAATATTGATACATAAAAAATGTTTGAATTTTTTTTTCATGGATTACCTTTTCAAATTATTTGGTATTTATATTAATTTATTGGGAGTGGGTTGTCAATTAATTAAAATAAAAGGGATAAATTTGGAAAAAAAAATTGAAAGTTCTATTTTAATAAGTTATATGTTGTTTGGAGTAGCTTCTTAAAAGAGTTTTTTTTTTCTTTTAAAAAATTAGTACACCAAACACCTCTAAAATAGGAAAAAAGAGCTGTTTGACCAAGTCAAAAAGCTAAAAGCTAACTTTTTTAGTGTGCCAAATACACTCTTTATTACGTAGACACTCTGAAGTTGAAATAGACCCCATATACATGAGAATGGACATTCTAATGAAAAGAAAATTATATCTTATTAACTTACTTAGGTACTAACACAGCCCAAAATGAACTTATCCAAACTATAACTATTTGATTAAATTGATGAGTGGATCAAACAATTTGAATTCGTCCAACAGAGCTACCTAGATAAGAGTTATAGTTGAACAACTGGCCCATGAAATTATGGACAAAATCCAAGTCTTCATAAGATAAAATACATGGATCAATAGTATGAAGTGGCACAGAGCCACGATTGAATGATAAGAACTCCAATCCAGTCAGCCTAGGTTATAGCTTGACCACTAAGCTCACTAGGGACAAGACAGCCTCTTAATGGCCTCATGCACGTTGGTGCACGAAGAAACATGTACAAATGGTGTGACTATGTCATCAACCGCAAGGCGAGAATCTCACTCATGTCAACGATGCACCATGAACACATGATGCTCCCCACTCATCTAAAAGCATACCAAATATTGTGCTCGACGCTTATATAAACTCCTAAGTATCTCTCTTACACAATTCATAAATATAATGCTTTCTATATTTTTTTAAAGGATTTATATATATATTTTAACTATATATTATCATCCTTTAATATTACACATAAGTCATATATTCTATTAAGAAGAATCAAATCAAAATTTAAGGTCATGTTGTTAATTCAATGAATGCAGAAGCAATGATGAATGACTTGTAAGTATTTTTCATTATATGAGTTACTAGTGATTGGGAATTTTGATTTAATGAATAAAATGAATCGATTAAGAATTTAGTACAATTCTGAGAGATACTTGAGAACCAATTAAATTGTGATCTAATCATTTGTGGACTTTGCACATTTGAATAAGTTAGTGTGGTTTGGTGATTGTGTAAGCATAAAGTCCAATAAGCCTTTGATGGGGAGGACACAAGGGTTTTCTTAATAAAGTGTGTGTATATGCCTGGGTCTCCTCTTCACTTCACACATACGGTTTCTATCCATTGGGAGCCTTTATAACTAAGAAGATTGAAAGGGAAGTCCTAGCTAGCATTGATTCATTAGCTTTCGCTGAATCAAACATGTCTGCTCTTAGGTATGTAAATTTAATTACAAATATGTGATGTTCTAATTTTTCACACATAAGGCTTTAGATTTTAGATTTATTCTTACATGACTTATAAGAATGACGCATAGAACCATTATTGATTGTTTCACGATCTCTTTCGTTGATAACAAGAAGAATGATATGCAAAATCGATATCAATTGTTTTACAATATCTTTCATTGATAGGCCATAGTCTAAATGTTAATCTCTAAAGAAAAAAATAATGCGAAATGGAATAGGGGAAGCTCGAGCTAGTCAACAAGTAGCCTACAAATGTTACATGGCCAGCTTGGCAAAAAGCAAAGAAAGTACAAATAGAACCAAACATATGGTCATCAATCCACTTGATGACGAGTATCAGAGGTAGACTCAACTTCGTTAGATGTCAGGTAAGATAGTTCATGTTGATCGAAACCAAGGTCACATATGTAGGAAATCTGTATCCTTAGCAAAGGTGATGAAAAGAATAATAAAGATTGGGACAGACCTTACAGAAAACGATAAGACCTAGTTGATCAAGTTGTTGAAAGAGTACATTAAAATTTTCACCTAGTTGCCCACAAATATATTGGGGATAAACCCGAGCTTTACTTGTAGCCTGTGTAGCAAAAGAAAAGGAACCATGGTGTTGAGCACCAAAAATTTATAAAGGAAGAAGTGGAAAATTTGCTAATAGAGGATGGAAAATATGGTCCTCGTCAAAAAAGCCAATGAAGGATAAAAAATGTGTGCCGACTTTACAAACCTTAACAACACATGCCCAAAGGATGGTCAATAATGCCTTAGGATTTGAAATCTTGAGTTTTGGAGATACATTCATGGGATATAATTAATTAAGGATACACCCAGGGATGAAGACAAAACTACATTCATAACTGTAAGCCTAGATTACTCTAAGCTACATATTTTCCTTAGTTTTAATGTTGAAAAATAATTTTTTATCTAACAATTTGTTTTAGTATTTTTGATTTACTTTACAAGTTCAAAAGGTTCAAAGATAGTTGATTAAAGACTAAAGAGATCCAAATTTAATTTTTAGGACTTATTTTATTTTAATAGGATTTTTTGTAAATAAGCTCAGATAATGTTTTGATCAAAATATTTTTAATTAAACAATGAGGTAGAGAACTTGTTTCAAGAAAACAATTCTTTTTAAAACAGTTTTTTACATCATACTTCAATGTGACATCAATGCATTAAAGAACTTTTGAAAAACTTATGTTTGAATTGAAGTCACTTCGATGTGTGAAAGAAATTCTTTTTACCGAAAGTTAAGAAATATGACTACTTCAATACTGTAATCGATGCGAAGGCTGTGTTTAATAGACTATACATCGATTACACTTTGATGCATTAGTGAATAACAGACTGTAATCGATGTTGCTTCGATTCAGCAATTAAAATTCAATTTTTCTGTTATAGACGGTTACAACAGTTTTTCAAACATAACCTCCTTTCCTATATAAATGTTTTCACACAAAGTTTTCATTAGATTTTCATTGCGAAATTATCTGAGAAAGAGCTTGATGCGATTTTCTCTCTACTTCATCAAATTCTTTAAGATCATTGGATCAAAGATCATCTGCAGCTTATCATAGTTTGTTTGAAATTTTAATCTCAAATATCGGTATTGTATTCTCAATCCTTTTGTACTTTAATTCTTTTTATTTGAGATTTCTAGGTATTAGAAATCTGTCTAGATTTAGAAGAGCTTATGTAAATTCTTCTAGGTTAGCAAGATACATATTAAATTCTTGTGTATTTGTTGTAAAGACTAGCATTTCAGGAGCCTATCAATCCTGATAGTTTTTTAATTTAATTCAGAGGTCTTTCGGTTGATAAAGATCAAGTGGAGTAGACTTGAATTGTGATTTCAATTCAAGTTGAACCACTTTAAAAACTATGTCTCCAACTTCTTTTTTGTTTATTGCATTCTAATTGTTATTGTTGCCAAATTCTAACTTCAATTACCTTCACCTTAATTGATTATCAATTCTTTGCATATCTCATTAAAAGAAAAATAATCTTTGATATTGGTGCATATAATTCTCCAACGAGAAAAGGGCAAGATTTGTTTAATTCTATAATTTTAATTTTT
Source organism: Saraca asoca (assembly GCA_026873985.1). Lineage (NCBI taxonomy): Eukaryota > Viridiplantae > Streptophyta > Magnoliopsida > Fabales > Fabaceae > Saraca > Saraca asoca. The sequence goes on along the minus strand of JANHAO010011557.1, from coordinate 2,833 downwards.
CTATACTGGCACCGACAATAACTGACCAAGGTATATACTATTACAAGCTAATGTCATTCGACCTCAAGAACGTAAGGGCAACATACCAGAAAATGATGAATACAGTTTTTTCAGAACATATAGGAAGAAGTGTGGAGGTATATGTGGATGATATATTGATTAAGTCAAAAAGTACAAGGCAACATTAGGCAAATTAGGAGGAGATGTTTAGCATCCTGAGAAGTATCGAATGAGGTTAAACCCCAAAAAGTGCACGTTCAGAGTCAAGGCAGGAAAATTTCTGGGTTTCATGGTAACCGAGCGAAGGATAAAGGCAAATCTCTCCAAGTATCAAGTGATCATCAATATGAAAAACCTAACAAGTATAAAGGAAGTCTAGGCATTGAACAAAAAAATCACCGCCCTTACTTGCTTCATGTCCAAGTCAGCTAACAAACATGCTCATTTCTTTAAATTATTTAAAAATGCTAAAACTTTGAATCGATTGATGAATGTGAAAAAGGCTTTCAAATAATTAAAAATATATTTAGCCATACCACCCATCTTTCCTCAACTAGAGCCTAGTGAAGCCTTATACCTATACCCAGCAGTTTCAGAGGTAATAAGTTTAGTTGTCATTTGGGAATATAAGAGGGAACAAAGACCAATTTATTTCACAAGTTGAACATTGCACAGAGCATAAATGGGTACTAAAAGATTGAAAAATTGGCCTTTTCTTTGTTAACAGAATCCAAAAAATTAAAACCATACTTCCGAAACCATCAAGTCATCAGCCGAACGAATGCCCTAGTTAGGCAGGTGCTGCACAAACTTGATCTTGCTTATTAGCTTGTGACATAAGCAGTGGAATTCTCTGAATACTGGCTCATGTATGAAGCAAGGAGGGCAATAAAAGTGCAAATAATGGTAGATTTTGTAATTGAAATGATAAAGGTAGAAGAAGCTAAATTGAAAGACCAAGAATGCACTTGATATGTTGATAGCTAGTAAAATGAAAAAGATAATGAAATAGGGGTAATCTTATAAGGACCTGGTGACTTGGTACTAGAATATTCATTAAATTTGATTTCAAAGCAACCAACAATCATGTAGAATACGAAGCATTGATAGCAGGCCTACGATTAGCAAAAGAAGTAGGTGCCCAATCCATCAAAATCATAAGTGATTCTCAGCTAATAATTGCCTAAATGAAAGGGAATGTGAAATTAAAGAACCAATATTAGTAAATTAGGCTTGCATGACAAGAAGCTTGATGGAAGAATTTGAGTGTGAGCTTACAAGAATCCCCAAGGCAGAGAATGATTGAGCATAAGTAATAATTGGCTAAGTTAACAAGTGCAAAGGCAGTCGTAAACAATCAAACGATGATACAAGAGACCCTACAAGCCCATTGCATGAAAAAAATAATATGTGTCAAACAAACTGAATTTTGGATGACTCCGATTGTAGCATTTTTAAATGATGGGTATTTATTAGAAAATAAGAATGAAGCTAAAAAGATAGAGTAGATGGTGGCCCATTTTTCCTTGAAAGGCGGTCAGTTGTATAACCAAACGAGGCTAATTACATCTTGAGGGAAATCCAAGAAGGAATCTATAGAAGTCAACTAACTAGCGCAACTATCACATTAAAAGTTACTTAGTCATGGTATTTTTAGCCTAGGATGAAGAAAAATGTAATTGAGCTAGTATAGAGGTATAAAAGGTGTCAGAATTTTGTCAAGGTCCAAAGATAACCCCTTTTTCTTATTTTTTGTAATTTTTTCTATTTGCTTTAGGATTCTTTATTCAATCATTCAAATCTTTTATTTTATTTTTCAATGAAAAATTTATCCGATTAACAGATTGAATTGGAATGGATGATTCGTAGCTTATTCGATTACTATTATTGATTATTGAATCTTTCTAAGTTTTACTCACTTCATAGATTTCTTTGAATTCAAATAAAATAATTTGTTTTCATTTTGATAATTTTTTTCTTATTTATTTTAGAATTTTTTCTCTTCTAAATAGAATCCTTTTCATGATCCATTTTACTCTTTTCGAAAACAAACCAAATGCCCATAGTCTCCCATGGCTATTTGATCAATGGGGAATTAACCATTTTAGGACCATTCCTGACCACTCCAAGCCAAATAAAGCATGTGGGGGTGGTGGTCAATTTCATGAAATGGGTCAAGGCAGATCCCCTCATAACCATAACTTTGAATAGCACATAAAACTTCTTCACAACACTTTATTTTAGCACCTAAAGTCCACTAGCAACTCTTTGCAGGTATGATCTCCACGTGACGATTGTATCCAACAATAGAAAATAATTTGCTAGTGATAACTTTAAAAACTTTTGTAAAAGGTAAAGTCACAACTTAATACTGCCACTAGATTAACGAACATCTCACTCATTTTTGTTAAAGGCTAGGGATCAGGCAAAAATTTACATCTGTCGAGCATTCTCAAACCAACAAGCAAGTATAGCTAGCAAACAGAATTATTCCTGAAGGGCTGAAGAAAAGGCTGGGCAATATCAAGGGAAATTAAGTAGAGGAATTACCAAGTATTCTGTGATCTTACAGAATCACTACACACTCCACTACGAAAGAAACAACATTCATGCTTGTTTACAGGGTGAAGTTATACTTCTAATCGAGTGGGAGCAATACTCTGATCGAAAAGACCATTATTGTAATACCCAGAAAATTAAGAAAATAAAAAGGGAAATTGAAAATAAAACTTGAAAATGAAAAAGGGCTTAAATGAAATTTGTGACAAGGACTCGTTTGAAAAACTTGGCTTTCGGGTGGGGCGATTTCGTGATTAAGCTAAACTTTTGGGGC
>JANHAO010011556.1:0-16887 GCA_026873985.1 Saraca asoca | reverse complement strand
AGTCCTCCATATGTAGATTGCCACGACCCATCTCTTTAAGGATTAATTAATAGAATAATTAGAGTACTTGAGCATTCTTCAGCTCACCGGATTCAAATCTTTCCCCACACAGATGCAAAAGAAGATAGATAGTATGAATATATATGCTTTTATGAATATGACATATATTTTGAAACTTATACCCTGAATATCATACACATAATGAGTTATATATACTAAAATTCAAATGATATATTCATCAGAGTTTTTTTTTTTTTTTTGGATTATAATTCTGAAGAAAAGAAGTGAAGATAAATATTGCTGAGAATCTTTTTCCATTTTGTAGCTGAGACAGCAATTCTTAATCATTTCCTACTAATTAACCTTTTCCTAGCAAAGTAGACAAATTTCTGAAACCAAAGTTAATTTCTTCTACCAAACTGCATTTCTAATTTGAAGTATATAGTCATATATTGTCTGCCAACAAAACACATCATTACAATTTATACATTGAAATTAGTGAGGCCATGTGATGTGCCTGCAAGAGATCCCAAACGTTAGGAGTATAAGGATTCTTATATTCATGTGATCCAAATAATTTAGATTGGATGGATATGTTATTTGACATTACACCAACATCATATGTTATCCCCACAGCTCTATTTTCCTAATTCTATATTTGCACCAAAAAGGGCATTCGCCAAACCCCCATACACACATATAGCCTTAAAGCCCTCTGGCTATAAGAAGTGAAAGCCTTAGCCACTTTTTGGCTATATTTGGATTTGCTGCCTCATATATCAAGAAGCTGCGGTGAACGAAAGTTAATTTCTAATTTTTGTAATTTTATGATGTCTTAGAAATTATAAAATAAATTTTTAATATATATGAGTTTTATAAAATTGATAAATGAATAATAATATTGATAATTATTTTTTATTTATTGAATGAGAATAAAAATTCTATGTTATAATGGAAACATTGCATGAGAAATTCTCCTCCTAATCTTCCAAACACGCGGTTTATGATTTTGTGCTTGTGTTGTTAGCATTCATCGAAGCATTGATTGAACTGGTTCATCGGTCAAAACCGCTGCAAATTTTTGGTTCCATTTAGAGACCAATTCAAAACCCAACGGTGCTAATTGCATAAACTATGAGGTTACATTATTATTCACCTCGATGACACTGTTGGAATTAACTTGACATATTTTAATTTATAATCTATATTATAATAAATATATTAAAATGTTTTCATTATATATTAAATCATATTTAAGGGTCATTTGTTTCGCATAGAAAATATGTTTATACCGAAAATTAAAAAATAAACAATTTCCCACCTACATTTTATTAAATGTTTAACTTTCATAAGTCCTATTTCTCCTGTTTTAACGACCTCTCAGTATACATTGTAATAATAGTCAAATATTGAATTTGAATATTGAAATATTCTAAAATGTACTGAACACAAACACGAGAGTTGGATTTGGAAGTGTTGTTCCTAATCTAAGTTTTAGCATTTTCACCAAGGCATTAATATCAGCTATATGTGTGTAGGAGTTTGACATAAGAAGATCAACTTTTGAGGCCAAACGACTAACGAAGTAACCTTTCTTATATACCACTTTGACATAGTAACTTCACCATATGCCAAGGAAAATGATGTAAACTTAACCATCTCCTTCAGAAGCTGTGCTCCGGATTCCAACAAACTTCAATTTCTCTTATAATTGTTGATTTTGATACGGCAGCATTTAAAAGCATTAATAGCACCGATTTGATTAGAAAAGAAGAAAAGGAATCAAATAGCAGAAAAGAATATGCGCATGTCACAGTCTAAAGAAAAGCCACACCAATCAACTTGCACGACATATTCACAAAAACACGATAGCAACATCTTACATAGATTCATCAACAACGTTGTTGTTGATTCATTGGTTCCTTTTTGCTTTTACAGACACAAAGGAACAACATCAGAGTCCTCAAACACGGATTTGCAAACAATAATTGAGACTAAAATGAACTAAGCAGGCTCTTTGTAATTCTAAACAACAAATAATCACCTTCAATCACTAGGACGATGAATGATGAATGAACTAAATGACAACAATCACACAATCTTCCGACATGCATGAATATTTATGTCGTTTGATTCAGGCGGGTGTCGGAGTATTCTCAGCGGCCGACATCCAAGCAATGTCTTTGAGCGCAGGTTTGAGCTCTTTGTTGCAGAATTGGTTGTACTCTAATGTATCACCACTATGCTTCTTCACTTCCACCACCACCAACGACGGCGTCACCAAGAATATCTCCGCCCCAATGGACAACTTCCCCTTCCTCCCACATTCCGGCTTCTGCAGCTTCACCTTCGTCTCGCTCTTCTTCACCTCGAACTTCACCGCCTTCGCCACCTCCTCCAGCTTCGAAATCACACTGCTCGCCGGTCTCGTCGTCGCAAATCTCAGCTCCTCCTTCTCCTCCCTCTTCTTTTCCTCGAACAACGGCGACAAATCGAATCCCTCCGACAACGATATGATGTGAAACGCGTTCATAGTCTGCGGTTCCGGCTTAGATTTCTCGTAAATACCATCAAAATCGAATTTTTGTTCCTCTTTCGACATCATCATGCTCTTGGGAACCGATTTCTTGAACCAAGACGACTCCATGATTTTGGAAATCGTGATTCGGGTATTCGGGTTCGGGTCTAGAAGCTTCATGATGAGTCTGCGAGAGTCGGATGAGAACCACGGTGGGCATTTGAAGTCACCCCTGTAAATCTTCCTGTACATAGCCATCAAATTATCATCTTGAAAGGGCAAAAATCCAGCGAGAAGAACATAAAGGATGACTCCACAGGACCAAATATCAGCTTTGGCGCCATCATAGCCTTTCTTCCCAATTACTTCGGGAGCCACATACGCAGGAGTGCCACAAGTCGTATGCAACAATCCGTCTTGCCTTAAGTGCTCAGAGAAAGTACTGAGCCCAAAGTCGGTAACTTTCAAGTTACCATCTTCGTCCAGAAGCAAGTTCTCGGGTTTCAGATCGCGGTGGTAAACTCCACGGCTATGGCAGAAATCGATGGCGGAAATCAATTGTTGGAAATAAACTCTGGCTATTTCTTCTCTCAACCGACCTCTAGAAATCTTATTGAAGAGCTCACCACCACGAACGAGCTCCATGGCGATATAGATCTTGGATTTGCTAGCCATAACTTCATGGAGTTCGACGATGTTTGGGTGTTCAACCATCTTCATAACAGAAATCTCCCTCTTGATCTGCTCCATCATGCCAACTTTTATCACCTTCTCTTTGCCTACAACCTTCATGGCCACACTTTTCCCGGACTGCAAATTTCTGGCGTGATAGACCTTGGCAAAAGTGCCATGGCCCAGAAGGCGGCCGAGCTCGTACTTGCCGTGGAGCAGGGTCGAATTAACATCGCTGGCTTTATCAGTCATCTTCTCTAACAACAGAAAAATTTAATGCAGCAAATTATGGAAATTGAACTGGTTATTTACAGAGATGCTGGGATTGCTGAAAGAAATGTAGGAGAGCGAGACACAGAGGAAGGGGGCGTTAGGATCACCCGTCTTCGACGTGTTTCCGGTGGCAATTTCGGCCGCCGATACGGCGTTTGGTTGGGCCACCCACCTCAGTTCTGGTCAGCGCAGGACCTCTCATCTCTCTGCATTCCCTATAGAGAATGGAAACGAAGAAAGATGAAAACTTTGTTTATTGCTGAAATGATTCAGAGGCGCAGTTTTAGGCTCTTGCTTGCCTCTCTTCTCTGGGTTCGTTACACAAGCTTCTCCTTTATACTGGTTTTTGGTTGTAGGATTACCATTTTGCCCCTGATGCGACGGAGAGATCGGACGGTGCAAAGGGGGTTAATGTCGCACACGCGTCGGAATCTTTAAGTCGTTGTAACTCTCAATGGGAATTTGTCAGGTATTTCAAGTGGCCACATGGCAATCAAATTGTCAGGTCAATAATTCAAGCTACAGGGGCAGTAATGCGGCCATGCGTTTGGCTGCGTTTCGCCGTTTCCGCGGAATTGCAACTCGCTGGTGCATGTAGCCAGACTCTTTTTATTAATCAATAATAATAGGAAGAAAAAAAACCTCTTTTATCAATACAAAACAAAATTTAAATTCAATAATAAAATAAGAAAAACCAAAAACTTACTGATTTGCATCAAAAAATATAAATAGAAAATAACAAAAAATAGGTTGTAGTAGTATGATTATATAAAATGTATGTATAGAATCTGTATCACAAAACTTTCATAAATAATTATATTTTATTTAGCAAAGTTCAAGTTATATGGCAATGCAAAAATTATTTTCTTTTACAAATTATATCCCATTATTTTAAGATAAAGTCACTTAAAAAATTATTAAAAAATCTAATCATGAAACTATTTGAAAGTGGGTGGGAAAAAATCTACAAATTATTAGTCCCATGTGGAGTTAAAAATAAAAATATCTTGCGTAAGATGATTGGTGGATGTAAAATGGTAAATGTAAGTTAGAGCAGAAGAGCCGTGCTCAGTCGCACATGGCAGTCGTGCAGTGGGGCAACTTCTGAGGTTGTCAGTTGCTAATAAGTGATGGTCAGCTTTAAAGCAGGGATCTGGTGGCCTACAGTAAATACGTGACCACGTGGTCCCACTATTAATCATAAATAACACATAAAAATATGAATAAATCAGAATTTAAAAAATATCATTTTTTAAAGATAATTAATACTATTTATGAAAGTTTACATTCTTTAACAAAAGTGATCATTCAGAAATTAAAATAAATATTTTAAAATGATAATAATTATAAATTAAAGCGATGATTTAAAAATCTTGTACCCGTTGAGCTATAGTCAATTAAAACGATATTTCATCACATGAAATGTTGACATGTAACGAATCTATTTATGGTGTTATTAGAAAAACGTTTAAGCATATATGAAACCGCGTTGTTTGAATGAAAGAGCAATTAACTTTATTTGTAGCCATAGAGTATAGATGTTGATAGCCTTCCACCATGAATGGACATTTTTGGCTTTATGTAGGCAAACGGAGAGGTTGTTTCATAACCATCAAAGCCACTTCTCATTAGAATTTCATTACCATTGGTGTGTCTAGTGTCTATCACTTGACGTAGAAGATTTTTATGTTTCATTTTTAATTTTAAGAAAATAATTTCAACGGTCCCACGTACTTTTATTAAACAAGCTCACGCGTGAGAATTAATTGGTGCTTATATCGATAAAGAATATATTTATATCATTGATAATTTTTCATAAAATAAATTTGTTATAAAATTTATCATTAGATTTAATATATTTATCATTTATATTATATCTTTTTGAATATAAATAAATTTTAATTATTGTATACCTTTTAATTGTTATGTAAAATTTCTCAAATTTTATATATAAAATAAATCTATTAATTATTTGTAAATCAATTATTAAATTGAAGACAATTATATTCTAAAAAAAGATATTGATTAATGTAAGTGTTTTAACAGTTTAACTGGTATCAATTCATCTCTTCCAATATATATATATATATATATATATATATCTCTTTAATTTCCTTTTTTATTTTTTAGAAGGTTGAGTTAGTTAAATATTATCTAATTGAGGGAATACTCTTGATAGAATTCACCTATGTGAATGTAAGTGAGGATGCTTCTATGAGATTGGAAGCTAAATTCTTTATAACACTCATAATAACCATTTCACACAATACCATAATAGCATGGGTTTGAGGACTATTACTTGTACCTACATTGTTATGCATAAGGTTTATATTTCAACTCCAATTAGGTAATCATAGTTCAAGACAAAAGATCATTGTTGGTTCTAGATCAAGATATCAACAATGCTACGTCTATTATGTATAAAGTTCTATATTTACTCAAAATATATGTGTTATTATATGATTATATATATTATTGAAATAAGTGGAGGATTGTTGGAGTGCTTTATCAAAATAAATATTCTATAACAGTTATAAAATGTTATAATTTTTCGCTTGAATGTTTAATACAATCACAATAATGCCCATGAGTCAATAACCAACCATTATAAAAGTATTAACCACATTATGTTAAAAAAAAAATAACAAACAAATTATTTCATATCCTAAAATGTGTTTATGCAATTTAATAAGGAGTAATGACCTCATATTTTTACTTAATATGTATTTGTGATCACATATAAGGAATATATAGAAAATGACATATAACATATATGTATATTGTGCAGAGAAAAAGATATGACGTGATACATATTATAAGTAAGAAATCTGTTGGATAAAAAATTTTATCTTCTTCTTTGTGCAAAAGTTAAAAGATGAATAACCACTATAGGTTATTGTATCTTAAGAGCAAACTGTCGAAGATTTATTGCACCTATGATCGAGGAAATCACTAACGTTCTACTTATATTACTAATATTGTGTATTATATTGCAACATCTGTATGTTCTTTCTATTTTACAAGCTAAAAAATCTATATATTTATCAAAGTATATCCATAAAAATAAGTATTTAAATTAATACTTTGTCAGATCCATAAAAATAAGTATTTAAACTTAATACTATATGTGATTTTTATATAATTTTAAATTATCATTTATATTTAAATTATTCATATAATTATAGTATTAGCATGCTTAATAAAGAATATTCATTTTCTTTATTTATTTTAATCCACCTCAAGAACAGTATTGATATATATTTTTATATATTTTATTTATAAAATTTCATACTTTTCATAATATTTTTATTACAAATTTTAAATTTTATATAAATTTAAATGATATAGTTGTGAATTGTGTATTTGTTATACACATAATGCATATAGACTCACAATTTTTTATGAAAAATTATAAAATTTTATAAATTTAATGTTAAAGTTGGGAAAATAACATCTACCTTCTCGAGGATGTCCAAAATAACCTTATCCTATGCAACTATTCTTAAAGAAAAGTAAACAAATTGGGGACTAAGGGAGGCATTGGCAGTTTTAAGAAGAAATAAAAAAATAATAATTGAATGGCTAAAAATGAGACCTCACCTGATTACGCTCTTTTGTCCTTTTTAATTCACTTTTGTATTTGTAATCTCTCTTTCTCTCTATGAATGATTCGCAATTTGCAGAGCTCTTTCAATAATTGAGTCCATCACACGGTTTTGCCTTTTTGCCATACCAACCCACAGGAATTTACCAGTTTTGATGCAATTTGCAAACGGCTGAGAAGTTGAAAGTCACTTGCAACTCAGAAAACCATAATTGACGTCTTTGGCTGTGTGTAGCTTCTGATGCAAGTGCCCTTCCTAATTCTAATCATGTCTTTTTTACAAATAGTGACTGAATTTTAATTTATGATCAAAACTCTTTGCAATTAAATATCGCTGCATTATTCTTATTCTTTTTTTTCTTTAACCCAAATTCACATTTATACCAACTATTTAGGTATAGTGTTTTTTTTTTCAATTTTGTTTTATTAAAAAAATTCAAATGATAAAATTTGGAAAAAAATATAAATTATTTTCTTCAATTTTAGGATAGTTATATTTAATACTTATAACTTTTAATTTTTATAATTACTCCAAACATATTTATAAGTAATAAATTACACATAACATCCATTTAATGAATTATTTAAGCAGCAAATGTATTTAATTTGATAAAAAACTTTATGAAAAAATTAAATATAATGTGAAGGCCTTGTGACTTAAATTTGGGAGTGAACTTATATATATATTATTTTTTCTCGTTTTTAAAGTATTTTGATCATTTTGATATAATTTGTTTGTCCACTTGGAATAAAAAAGCATATAGTTATGATTCTTACATTTTTATCTTCACATTGGCATAATATGATAATTAGATTTTTCTCAGAATTATGAAAAAAAATATTTTTTGTGAGTACAATTTATCACTTATAAATATTTTTAATGGTACTTATAAAAATTAATAATTATGAGCATTAAATATAATTATCCATAATTGAAGGGGATAATTTATATTTTTCTTTAAATTTTAATTTAATCCTTGAGTAATGAACATTACAATGAACTCATATTACCATGATGAAATCTGTTGTTGATGGCAAAATTTAATAAGTTTAAATCCTAGACAACTTAAACAGTTTTTGAACCCTCAAATTATAATCTGGTTGTGTGTGTATCAAATAGATGCAGAAAAAAAAATGCAGAAATCAGAGGAAGAGCTTTGGTGAGAAGAGTTTTTTAACGTAGTTCAACTAAAATCCTTTATTGGATTCCTATGTTCATGAATGATGTTATTTCTATGAAAAATTTGGTAGAGTTATAGTATAAATTTTCTAGTCTACTTATTGTATCTAATCCTTCCCCTTTTATAGAGATTGGGAGGTTGCAAATGTAATTTACTAAATTGTAAATTTATTACATCAAATAATAAATGTATTTGTCAAGTATGACTTCTGCAAATTAACTTTTGCAGACTGCAAGCTGACTTTTGTAGATTACTTTTGTGAGTGGGCTATTATAAGCTGTTTTTTGCAAATTGGCCCCACTAATTGAATCTGAGAGGGTATTTGTTTCAAGTTTATCTATTGAGAGTTTTTAGTTGAATGAGACACTGCGTCCTGCGAGTTGAAACTCTTATCTGAGGTCGTTGTTGGTCTTTGGGCAGCAAGATCGAGCTCGCATTTGATAATGCAAGCTCACGTAGGATGAACTGTTGATCATGCAAATTAGGAATTATCTCTTAACGGATTGGGACTTCTGCCTTATTTTATACTCTAAGCTTGTAACTGACAATCTGGTGTCCTTGAGCCATCTTAGCTTGAAGACAAGTTGGATTTTTCTCATTTGGATTCATCTGCTGCTGAGACTTTACTAACCTATTTTGTATAGTATCAAAAAATACGCATAACAAAATTTATATCACATTTTAAGCTATTTAACACATATTTTAAGTTTAAATTTAATACATTAACTTAATTTTTTTTAACTATTTCGAATAAATACATGAAAAATTGAATTTACAACATAATCATACAGGGCTTATTATGCATTTAACCAATTTCATGACTAAGAAATGTAATTCCAACGGAAGATGGCTAGCAACTTACATAAGAGCTCACCTCAGCCATCCAAGCTTTGACGAGTTGTATATGGCGGCGCCACTAGTTGACAAAATTTTGCATATGAGTCACATGAGTTTTACTTATTCATTATTAATTTTCAAATGACAAAATACAAAAACCAAATTGACGTCTGGCTCTTAGAAGGAAGGAATTGGAAAATGAAGTTATGCCGACCGGTTCCTTCTGGATCAGGTTTCATCTCTCCACAGTTACTTTGCTCCCACTTGCTCTTCCGCTTCTGTACGTTGCTCTTTTTGTCATTTTTCTCTTTGATTCTTTCCCTTCCCTCCTTCTAACTCCTAATTCTCTCTTTTTAACGTTGTAGTTAAAATTTTAATTTAATTTATTCTTTATATGATCATATTACTTTTAATTATATATAATTTAATTATGATCATCAATATAATTTGATGATCATAGTTTACTTTTTTTTATTTTTATGTAAAAATAATATTTTTGTTCAATATATATGTATAAGATAAAATATAATTATTAGCTAAAAAAACTTTGACATTTCTAAAAATGTAATGATTTATATTTATATTTTAAGCTATGCACAACCGTACTTACATAAATCTTCCCAAATTTCTCTTCTACATGCAATTGGTTGCAAAACTAAACTATATACAAAGACTAAAGGACTTATTAGCCTTACATGGTACATGTAGCGTCACTAACCTTATCACTTGTAAGGTCTTATAATATATGTCTAGTCTTATTCACGTATTCTGAAAATGTTTTTCAAATTTTATTGAAAAAACAAGCGTGAACTTGGTATTTATTTTAAATAACAACAAAGTAATGGTGGGTCTTTATTGTAGTATTGTCCTTTTCATATTATATGTTTTCTTGGATGTTCGTGGAAAGAACCATTTTTACCTTTGTGTACCTGATTTGTCAATGGCGGCTGAAGTAAGACAGTTAAAGGTTATCTAGTTAATTAGCTTAATTACCCATATAGACAAGAAATGAAAGAAGACGACTTGGATTATCCTTATTGTCGTGGATCAATAAAAATTTTGTTTTGTCAAAACTTACACGACAATAAATGTATATTTCAATCATATCATATGTCACAACTGGGATAACCTTTTGTCATTTTGCTTTTGGTTTCTGATTAAGTAAATATAGTCAACATGTGTTTCCTTGATGTTTGCATATTAATCTAGGTTTAGTCTGGATTTGGATAAGAATAAAGCACTGATGAATAGCATTTGTGTGCATAAATTGTCAAAATTCAGGATAATTAAGCTGATAAAATATCATAATTTTAAGGTTTGGTGTAATTTTGTGAGTTTAAGTAGATTATATTTGAGTGGGATGACCCACTATCCACTGGATAAGTTTAGAGTCCTTCAAAATGAAGGCATATCTAAACATTTAGTCATTTAGGATATGGTTAACACGCAAACAATAGGCTCATCCCCTATCCTCTTCAGAGAGTGGTAATAAACAGGCTTTATCGATATTGAGAAGGTTTCTGGCAATTGAAGAAATAATCTTCAATTTATATGTTTAAGTACAAATATTAATTATGGTAAAAATTAGAGCAACACTGTTATTACGTTGTCAATGCTTCAACATTCAATTCACATCTTTTTAATTAATTATTATTATAATAATCTTCTTGTAAAGAACTGTTTATCTCGGGGAAGTTTGATCTTTGTCCAATGGCCTCTTTCTCTCCTTCGATTCTGAATTTGGAAGATTAAATCTCATTTGTTGTTTACCATATGCTTTTTATCACAAAATCTTTATTTATTTATTAATATAAAAAAAAAAACAGCTATAATGCACGAGTCTCTCATTCCACTGTGAATGAAAATATAAACAATGTTACAAAGTTCTCAGAATTTGTCAACTTCAATAATAATAATAATAATAATAATAATAATAATAATAATAATAATAATAATAATAATAATAATAATGTTATTTAAGACATTGTTTTTATAAAACTATGTGCGGTGGAATATTAATTTTTGTAATAATTAGATATCAGATAAACTAATTAATTAGTTCAATTGTGGTTGTCTTTGGTTGGACGATGTGACACCCATGAAGAATAACAACTAAATAAAGTTTGTAAATAATGATTACTGCATTTTTTTAATCAACAGATAATCATTATTAATTGATTAATTAATTTTAATTTTAATTTCATATGCAAACGTGTCTTGTATATACGGTTGTATTATTGCTGGGTTCCCACCTTGAAATATACAGCCACCGCTTTCAAAACCAACCAAAGCCTTTTCTTCTTCTTTCTTTAGAAATACGAACAGATCACTACTTTTAGAAATTATTCATTACATTTTTATATTATATTTCCTCTTTTCTTTTTTTAAATAATGGATTCTATGTCTGTGCAAGGATCATACTTTTGTTTTTTTGGTGTAGTTGCAGAGTATATATAATGTATTGTACCTTTATACATCCCCCAAAGCTAATGTAGCCAAAAAGAGCTAACATGCCTCCACTGCGGTTTTCTGTAGTATATTTTTTAAATATTTAATTGAAGTAATATTTGATATTTTTTAAAAAAATATATCTTTTATTATATTTTGGATTCATCAATTTTGATTTTTTGTGTACATAAATTTAATGCTTTATCCCTTTTTACGTACGTGTCTATTTATTTATCTATATATATATATATATATATATTAGGGGAAAATGAAGCTTTATTACAATTTAGATATAAAAGTATTTGAAGATAAAAATGATTTGATTTTTTTTGATTTGATCATTTGAATGTCATTTTAGGATATAGAAACTAGGTTTGTAGGTCTCATCATGGAATTTTAAAAATTCTGCATCTATATTTCTTTTAAAATGTCATGATGATATGATCACAAAGCTAAAATAAGACATCCAAATTCTTAATAAATTCACGAAAATTACAAAAAATATTATCTTTGGCATATGATGAGATCTGAATTCTGGGCATGGAAGAATGAAGAGATGAGTGTGAAATTGAGAGAATTTGTGATCTGTTTGGTTGTTTCGACAACTCATATTGAGACATATACATATATGGACAATATGAATGATTGGGTTAAGTTTTATTGGTATTTTCCTATGCTTTGAGTGCTCACAAGTTGCTTCTCCTCTTCTGCTTCCTTCTACTAACATGCTCTTCCAGGGAAAACTTTGGACACTTTCACAAATCTATATGCATATATTCTATTAAGAATGATTGAATTAAAAATACAACCTAAATCAACAAAAAAATGTCAATAATTGTGACTACTGATAGTGTAAACAAAATTATGTTACATCCTTTGATTCACATTTTTTAAATTAATTATTATAATTAATCGTAAATTTTAATTACAATTTTGATATCTTAATATATAAATTGACCTCAGATGATTATTTTTAAATAAAATATATATTCTATTTTGATTTCGTTATCATATAAATTGGATCAAACTTTCATCCAATTAAAGATAGAAAATCCTAGTTGACAGACAAATTTTTAATAAGATTCAAAACTAGCAAAAACTAAGAATAAAATAAACGAAACTAATTATGTTATGTAAAAAAATATGTAAATTATATGACTTATTTAACATGAAAAAACACTATGATTTGCTATTAACATTACATGACTTACTAGTTTCCCTCCCCATGATTAGTAATTTGGAGTTTTGTTGGAATTCTGTGTATTAAGATTTTTAATCTTTAATTTATTAATATGGATTAAATATGATCTAATTTACATATTAGAATGATTAAAATAAAATATTATATATAAAAAGAATTAAATGCAATCAATTTGTATATAAAGAAATCAACATTTTAATTAAATCTAATAATAATTGATGAAAAAAAAAGGAGTGAAAGATGAAAATACAAATAAAAAAAATAGCAACACTATTACATATTTCAGCTGTTATACTCCTAAAGCGTTGTTAAATATTGTTGTTGTTAATTGTTATATTCATATAATATTTAAGAATATGTGAAGTTTCGTCTGAAAGATTAAGTTATTGTTGTACTTATGGACAAAATTGATTAGAGAAAAATTAATATTTATGTCAATTATTGATGACTTAGTCGCATCTGAGTCTGCCCACCTTAGTATATAAAATAATGCTAATAACAAATAGTAAACGACATATACAAGATCAACTTTATAACTTTAAATACGATAATGAAACAAGATATTTTCTCTGCCATAAAAAAATAAGAATTTCGTCTCCATCACTGTTCTTTTACTTTTATTATTATTTTTAGTAAGAAACAAATTATTAATAAAGTAAAAGCATAAAAAGGTAAACAAAGTTACCAAAATATTAAATTATTAACAAAAATGGATTAACCAAATGTACAATATTTATTGCTATTTTTCATCAAATATGTTAGTTTTACGTTTTATTTCTCATTTATATTTTTATATTTTTTATGAAGAAATCGAACTACACTGTTAGATGGTGTGATTAATTTTAGATGATGAGAATTAATTATTTTTCATTGGTTTTTATAATTAATTCTAAGATATTAGAAAAAGATATTGCCAAGTTGATGTAAAAAAAATGTAGAGAAGAGCAGGAGAGCCTCACAGTACAGATTCAAAGGATCAAAGGCATCGTATGAACTAATAAAAAGCCTGCTGTGGTGCGTCACCAATTTTGTTTTTAGCTCTCAGACATATGTAAGTTTCAAGTTAATTAAGTTTATATTAATCATATTGATATAATATTTTTAAATGCTTGAGCAAACATGATTACGATATATAACCCACTTCGTACGGTTTGACATACTTGAAAACTTCAAGTAAAAATGAACTAACTCTCTGTTTAATTTGTTTCAATAACTTCGAAAAACTAAAGATTTGTTCAGAGAATCTCCGAATATTGATGGAATCAAATAAAATACCAAATTGTATGTCTAACTGTTCTAAACATTCATAATTATGTTCATATTTTATTAATATAATTATGGATAAATGTATAAAAATTTAACTGATGTGAAATAAAATTATAAAAAAGAAAAGAACTTGTAAAATTAAATACAAGTAATATTATAATTGCAGAATGCTATTAAACAAATGAAAATATAAGAAAAGAAGGTGGGCAATCAACTAAAGTGGAAGGGAAGAAGGTGGCAACAATGGTATCTGAAGAAGAAGGAGAAGGAAGAAGAAAAAGAAAAGAAAAATAGAAAACTTGGTGTCAAGAGAAGAAAAGGAAGAGTGAAGAAGAAAAAGAACAAGAAAATAAAAGGAAAATAAAAAGATAAATAGAAAATTAATGTAAAAAGTGTTTAACTGATTTATATTAATTTATTTCAAAATTGAAATATTATCTCAAACACACTATTATTAATTTCTATTATATTTTTTGCATTGAAATTGGTATATTAATAACACATAGTAAATAACTAAAGCAGCACGAGAGTTACTTAATATTTGAAATAAATAATAAATCATTACACTTAAAATCTAAACATTTAAATGAATACAAGTGAGTTCGTAATATAACTAATAAATCCAAATATTTTTATTATGATCCAATAAATTTTAAAATCTAAGCATACAAAATAATAATAACAAATAAATTATGTTTTTTAAATAAAAATACCTTCTGGTTACGCATTAACGGAGGACTTAATGATTGAAGGACATAAAGCATTAAATTAAAATATATATATATAATCAAAATGCATCATTCAAAAAAAAGTATACATAAATTATGTAAATAGAGGAAAGATTATATATTTTTATGATAGTTTAAGAAAGATGAAAATATTTGCCTCGTTGATTAATAATGTTTTATGTTGATATAAGATAACAGATAACGAAGAGCCTTCAGAAAGAGAAAGACTACAACAAGATGCAAACTTTGGGACAGATCTCTTTATCAGAGAAAGTAGGAGAACGTAGCAATTGTTGGCAGTGCAAATTAAATATGCAATGCACATGCTTACGTGAACAATACGACTCCGAATGCACCTCCCTATATCATTCACATCACCCTTTGTTCTTGTTCTTTCACTTTCGTCGATTAGTTCAAAGTTAAAACCTGTGTCAAACATTCAACCAATGCAAGACATGGAAACATTTCATCAGCAGCCTATGTTTTAATTGGTATCTTGTTTTTATCTCATATGGTTGTGGGGAACTTGTTAATTAATGATATGTGCTGATTGGTACATGAGAGCACATCAACAATGGACACTGAATTTTGGTTTTATGAGTGACGCATGGAGTAAAACATATATTTTGAATTGATAAAATTTATTATTTTTAATTATTTATATCTTATATTTAAATTCTAATACTAACGATTTTAATGAGTTGAAAAAAAAAAACAGAATTTAGAACAAAAGATCCACATATATTATCTTGTGTATGAGATGGGCTATCAAATTTTAGCCACTCAATTGCAAATCTTTCTTATCTATCAGCATAGTTTGCAGAGAAGCCGATGAAACCGGTGACACCACCGGTTTCATGGATTTATTCAGTTCTTGCTTTTACTAGATCATTAAGTAGCCCAAACCAAATTGCAATTAAGTTGGGTATGATTTGGTTCCAAACACCACGTGGCTCACTCTCATATGTATAAGTAGACTTAATTAAGTGATAATTTAAGGTACTGAAAGATCATAAACATCATTATCGCTGATTGGAGTTTTCAGAGATTTAAATCATCGCCCTTTTTTAAAAATATGATTTGCCACTTACATCATAGATGACACATAAAGTTGGCATCCTGGCTTCTCTTTGTAGGCTTTCATTTTTACTGCCGTAGACACAAGTTTCTTAAGGAGTGGGGTTTAGTTTGCAAGATTTATTGATCCTACCAACATAGCAACAAAGTTTCTTCCTTCATTGACATTTTGTTTCATGTCTACCTTTCATTTTCTGTCTAATTCCCTTTTGGCAAGATAATTCTTAGATGCTTATTCGCTCCAAATTATTTTTCTTTGTATCTGATGAAACTCTCAGCTCCCAGAACTGAATTCCCAAGCCAAAGGCCGAAACGACTTGCTAGAAATTTCACACCTAATTCTGGTTGTCAGAAACATGGCAACATCTGGATAGTGAGGAGGTAATTTACACAAGTGACAGATCAATTTCACCTCTTTTGTAATCTGTTACTCAGCATAACCTCCACTACTCCTTTCACGTGTCCTCCTCACTCTTCTGGAACAATTCTCTCTTTCTTCTAGAACAAGTCTATTCCACCTCTTTCATGTGCTCTCCACTTTCTCCTGAAATGAGTCTTCCAGCTGTCCCTCCACATGTTCTCCACTTCCTCCTATAATAGACTTTCCTGGGCCTTGTGTTTTGGCCCTCTTGCTCCCCTACTCGGCCTAACCTATCTTGGGCTTCATCGCTGCCTACCCCTTCAAGTGCAGTCTTGTCCTCAAGACTGAGAAGCTGGGAAAGAGGTGCCAATGTTTTTACTGGTACACGTTGTGGACATGCCAACAGGCCCCTTGCTGCTACCTTCTTCCTGGCTTCAGCAACTGCACATGCAGCCCTTTCACTAATTCCTCTTCCTCGTGAGAGAGATTGACCAATCATTGCAGCATTGAAGGATTTGTTTGTAACTGCAGCTGAACTTCCAGCATCTCCAACAACTGTAGCAGCTTGGAAAGCATGCATCAGATCAGGATGTGCCTTAAAAATGTCAAAAGCCTTCTGGGCAGAAGCTGGATTATGTGCTTGACCCTTCAGCATGTTTTCATTCATCTGTTGCTCATGAATCTTAAATGTTTCTATCCAGCTTTGTGAGTCTTGTGTCCT
>JANHAO010011555.1:0-16897 GCA_026873985.1 Saraca asoca | reverse complement strand
TTGATCAATGATTCATTAATCTCAAGTTGATTGGTTCCTTTGGCTGGTTGCATGTGTTTGTTATTGTTTTCATTTCTGCATTGCATGTTAGTATTAGTTTAGCTTAGGATTTTGTTCTGCCAACCCCCCCCCCCCCAATTTAGCTCATAATATCATTGATAACATCATCCTAAAATGGTCCTTGGGTTCGACTTGGGTCGCTTATGCTTTAAGTTAGTTTAGGTAGCTCTAGTTTATAAATTTCTAATTCGATCCGCCTCGACATGTGTGATCAGAATCTTAACATGTTATTTCTCCTAGAAAGAGCAAGCAATTAGATTCAAACTCTATTGATTCTAATGATTTTGAACAAACTTTAAGTGATTCTATTTTCACGCAAGATGATGATCCTACTCCTAAAGCTAAAGGTATCTTATTTTTTAAAGTGCTTATCCCAAAAATATCTAGGCATTTTGAAGATGTTGGTAAAGGCAAAGAGAAAGTTGATGAAGAAAAATAAAGAAAGCTAAAAGAGTGTGTAAAATCTCTTATAAGAATGAGTAGAAGTGTTAGAGATATTATTGACTTAATGAGATCCACAAGACTTTAAAATGGAGTTGTTCCACCATAAGATGAAAATGAAGTCATTGATCTCATAGATAAGCCTTATCCATAGTAAGCATAGAATGTTTCAGCCTCTATTTAAGCCCCAAGCCAATCCTAATTTGCTCCTGATCTCACTCATGACCAATCTGTGTGTTTAACTATTCACGTTTGGAAAAAGCAAGCCACTATTTTTAAAGAAAAACACATTTTGAGGTAAAAAATAATACAAATCTAAATGAAAAGGAAGCACATTTTGATGAGGGAGCAACTATCATAACCCAAAACCTGGTCATGTTTGGCTTGAATATCAACCCTTTTATTGGTAAATCACCAGTTTTTTATCATTTATTTCCATTTATAATCATCTCAGTTTGTCCTAAATATATTTATTTGAATCTCATTAGTTGACCCAAAGATAACAAACTATAAAGAGAAGGACAAGCACATAGAGAATAAACATATTTCATAATTTACACTAGCATTGTCCAGTAGGCACATGCCAAATTGGTACATGGTTTCATGATTTATATATAGTTTTCACCATCCCTAAGACCTAGATGTCATTCCCAAAATTGCTTTATGTCTTTCCAAAATGGGACAATCAAAAGAAGTCAAATTAACCTATGTCTTATCATAATTTCAAAAGTGTAGGTTAATATAACTAAGCCTTATAACCTTTCTATTTGCAAGTTTTTCAAAAAAGTCAACAAAATATAAGGTTTGATGGTATACTACTATGGATTAAACCATCCTAGGGCCATCATGAGAAGGACATTGGGTGGCTCCATGGGAATGATCTCCACCTCAAAATAACAATGTAATGGACTCTAATCTCATAGATTCCTAGCAGACTCATAATAGCGGTGGAGAAGGTGTTGGACATGATTTTCATCGGAGCTTACTTTTCCATAGGAAGATTGATTGTAATGTCTTGAGATTTTGAAAAAAAAAATCCACAAAAAAGTGAGCTTGGGGCTCAATGAGATAATTCATCCTAAACCTATGAATTGATCTAACCAAGACCACACATATATATGACATCAATGTCATACCCAAGCAATTATTTCTCTTACTCAATCTCACACACAAATCATTAAATTTCAGTGACTCACCTCTGAATGGCTTTATATCACATTATACATAGTACATTACACTGAATTAGAGTTCTCAAGGCCTTAGGCCACCATTCTTTTTCATGATGCTATTCAATATTATTATATCAGATTACAATATTTCATAAAATGATAAATAGGTAAAGCAAAATGCATAAAAGTAATAAATCTCCTTGTTACTCCACTCCAACCTTATCCCTACATAGTCTTAGCCTTATCTCACTCATCATATCAGAATGCACAGATCTAGGATCCAATTTAATATTCCACATCACAACCCATCATTCACATTTCAAGTCTCATAAGGGCTTTCAAGTATTCAATGATATCAATCTTATAATATATGCATCATCAAGTTCACATCAACATATTCCATCATCATTCATGATATCATGCTCTAATCTGAATCTCATGAAAAGTATTAAACGTTTAGCAATATGGACGTCACAATAACTATATCATGACATTCTTATTCAGCCACAATTCTAGTCACATGAGTTGCGTTCTCTTACAAATGCACCATACATTCTTTGTTTTGTCTTATGACTATTATAATTAATCTCACATTAATAATATATATAGCCAATTGTTAAATTCAATAATATTATATTATAATTACCTATTTAAGATTTCTTAATTATTATACTCCCTTTATTAGGGCTTATATAAGGTTAAACCAAAGAAATAGGAAATATTTTTGAAAGAAGTGAAGTTATGTTGACAATGTGGAAATTTCTAAAGATCCAAGTAGAATCATAAGTATGATTGTTGAAGAAATTCAAGTGGAATTGCTATTAGGTTCAAAGAGTTCAAGTGTGAAAGATTCAATTTGACTCAAGGAAATTCAGTTAAAAATGTGAGTTTGCTCGCCAAAATGTGTAGCCATTCGGGAAGTCTAATTACAAATGCAATTAGATTCACAATCAAGATTAAAAAATAGGGTAGGAATATTTGATTTGATATGCAAAAATCTAGCTTAAATTCCAATTAGAATTGCATGAACAAAATTGTTGGGTTTCTACAAGCATGATCACAAATCCAGTTCAAAAGCTATGATTTCACTCACACGAGTAGGTATTGCATGAAAATAGCACAAAAATAGGGGAATTAACTTCCAATTCAACATCATACCATAGGATCTCAACATAACATGTTTTGAAAGCTTAAAACAAGCTTCAAACTCAGCTATTTCAATAAAAAAAAAACTAGTTACTATGTCATTAAACCCATTTACTCTCAACTTTACCACAAAATCACAAGAAAAACCCATTTTGTCACCTTGTATCAAAAATTAATAGATCACAAGCAATAAACACTCTGTAATTCACAAGAATGGTAAAAATTACTCACATGTGAACTGGAAACACAAGATCACTACTGATCTCACCAAAAATCTTTAATACTCTTCATAAACAAAAAAAAAGAGCATATTAGCTTCTTAGTTATTTCAAAGTTTTTATTTTAGCAAACAATTATATATCATTTAATAATGGTTTCATGGTACAAAAACAAGCTAAATATACAAGATTTAAGCTCTAAAACTTCAGAGAAACCACATGGGTTCTTAAAGTGAACAATAATATGAATAGTGATTGTAAACTTTAAAAATGCAGATCTCAAGTTATACTCAATAAATCCATGTGATTTTAATATTAAATTGAAGAGGAAGAAGAAAGGATTCAACCATAAAAATAAAAGAAATTAATAAGAAAAGATGAAAGACCTATTTAAGAAGAGAGAGTGAATGTAGAAAGAAAGATTTAAACTTGGAGAGGAAAATATGGGTTGCATAAGTTGCAATCAAGAAATACCAAAGAAAAAGAAGAGGAAGCCAGCTAAGGGAGGGAAAAATAGGAAAATAAAAAGTCAAATCCTTAATTTGACTTTAATTAAAATAATTCCTCTTTTAACACTTTTCCCTATTTCTTCCACTTTGAGCCCAAAATTAACATACTTACTGATTTCCAATGGCTATGATATTTTACCACAAATTAGTTTAATTAATTACCTTTATAACGACTACAATTCTACCCTTGTTGGGTACCTATAGCCTTAGTTTCAATTTTTTCAAATTTTTTGAAAATTAAATCTCGAAAACACGAATTTAATTTTCCAGGCATTCATAATGAAAACATTGGTTATATGAAAATTTTTAAAATTCATATAATCTATTTCTAATGTATCATGACTTCTTGTAAAGCCAAATTATAGTTTTGAAATTCTTAAAAATTTCAAATTTACCCCTTTTAGATTTTTCCTGAAAAGTCATTTTATTGTTGAAATTAACTTTAGAAAATTTGGGGAATTACAACAAATTATTCTTTCTCAAAATTAGGACATTAATGATATGATTAATGAATTCATGGCCTCCACTCCTTCCAATGCCATGAATTTTGAAGAAAATGCCTTCAAAATCGAGTCTTTTAGCTCAGATACCGAGCCTTTTGGAAGTGTGAATCTTGAGTTGAACTCTTGAAGGTTTGTTGAATATAATACATATGGAAATTGGTAATTTAAGTGCTAAAAGAAATTCTAAGCAAGAAGTCATAAAGGAAGATAGTGTTCCAAAATAAGGTGATATGGATCAAGAAAAGAAAGCCAAAGTCTCTTCATTAAGAGAGCAAATTGCCTATACTTTATTGCATATCTCAAATGCAAGTCCCATCTTTCAAGAACTCTTAGATCTTCCCAAGATCACTCTTATGAATTTCGAATCCATACCACTTCAAGACTTGTCCAAGAATGAATCCTTGAGTTTCTCAACTTTGGAAATTATGAAATAACAAGAAGTCACTTTGTTGGCCGGAAAGTCTTCTATTCCAAGTTCTTCAAGAGACTATACTAGAGGTTTGCACTCTCTACTTCCTATTATGGTTTATATGCATGATTTATTTATAAATATTTCAAGTTAACTTGTTAAACCTCAAGAACCTCACCTTCTTGGATCCATCTCTAACCATAAGCAATTCACATCAAATGAAAAAAGTAATATGAATAAAACTAGTCATGGTGTGAATCCCTTACAAACCAGTGTAGGGTGGTTAAAAATGGAAGTCCTAAGCTTGAAAGAGGAGGTAATTGCTTGGAAGAATAATATGGCTATGGAATTCCAAGAAATTCAATAACAAATTACCTCCATGCCCAATATGATTATGCAGCAAATCAAGGATGCCTTGGCTCTTCTTCTTAGGACCTAGCTATAAGACTTGGCCTTTTCTCATGTTTTCTAATGTTTTAATTAGGAATCTTGCACCTTTTATTTGCATTCATTTCATGTAGTACTTAGGTTTTACTTTTGATAAGTGCACACATTAATTACTTCTTGTCCTTACTTGTTCATTTATGATCAATCTTGTATCAATGATTGTTGTGCCATGACATGGGATTTTGCTACCATTAATGTATTATATGATTGATTTTTTAATGGCCTAATAGTTTGGACTTGCTACCATATCCTTTAAAACTATTAGGTATACTTGTATTTAAGTCTCCTCATGGTCTTTAATGTAACTTCATTAAATACATGTGTCTTTTATTACTAATCTATCTTTTCAAGTGTTCTGATGATGTCAAAGGGCAAGAAAAATATGAAAATACAAGTTTGAAGAACAAAAAGACAACATAAGGCATAAGCATGAAAGACACCCAAGCCAAAAACAAGGAAGACTACATAAAAAGAAATTTCAAACTATTAAGCTTTAAAGCTTCTTGTCCTTTTTCTTTTATTCTAACTTGTCTTCCTTATGCAAGGTTGTTATCATCAAAAAGGAGAAGATTGAGAAAACTCCTTATCGCTTAATGTTCCCAATTATTTATAAATTTTGATGATGATCTTGTTTAGTTAGTTGCATAAGATAAAATGCCTTCGTAGAGTATCTTGTTAATTTATTTTTTTGATTTAGTCTTGTGAAAATTATGTTAAATATTGGCATCCTTATGCTATAACTATTATATATATATAGTTTTTATTGTGGTAACTTAAAGGTTTTAACTTAGTTTTACTACTTAAAGAACTTGTTCCCTAAGAAAAAGTAAAAACTGGGTAGAAAAAGTAAGTTACTATTTGTAAAATTGTGATAGTGACTTGATTGTATAATTATCATATTATAACTATATTTTTGAATTTGTTGCTACATTGACACACTTTATGCAAAATATAGCCTAATATTATAGAATGACAGTTGTATTAGCCATTACTCGTCAAAATGAGAAAGCTATGCCAAAAAAGAGCAAGTAGTATCTGTTTCCTTTGCTCTATGCAAAATGATAGCTCATGGCCAGGCATATGACAGCCCATTGATAGTTGGAAACTTGCTGGACTACTTTTGGACCCTTTGCTTTTTGCCCTTTGGCTTCACTCATGAATAGGAGCCTCCTTGTCTTCAAAGAAACACACCATAACAACAAAGTATATTGAGCTTCAAGTTTCTTCTCTAATCTTCTTATGCTATTCTTAAGAAAAAAAATTGTTCTTCATATACATATATACTCTTAGAGAGAGTTTGAGGAAAAAAATTCCTTTTATCTTTGAAAGTATTTTAATTCATTAGCTTGGAATTAAGTAAGGGAAACACTTGTATAATCCTTGAGAGCTAGGAATTATTATTTTGGTGTGAGATTACAAAATCCTCAAATTTAGAGGTGAGATTGCTTGAGTCCATAAAGATCAAGTCATAAAGGTTGTAAAGGGGCTGAAAAACAAAGCGCTAGTGGATAGCCCTCAAGTGTTCATTTCACCGTGAAAGGGGGGAGTAAACCCAGAAGGCATCCTTTTGGACCATCGGACCTCTAAACACCAGTTGTATATTCTAAAATTTGCTCTTTCAAGAAAAATTAAAAGAAATCATTTAAAAGGCTTGAAATTATTTTTACACTAATTCACACCTCTTGGTGTTTTAACACTCTCTGTGTATAGATAAAATAAAAAGAAAAAACAATATATTTCTGTTATAAGTGTTTTTTGGTTCAACAAAATGGGCTAGTAAAGGCCCAGCAGCATACTAACTCTAAGAAGGAAAAGAGCTGAGCTCGTAAGCTGTTATTTGCACAAGTAACAGAGTGAGGCAGTGTCCTAGCTCGTTAAGGAACAAGATCCAACTCACGTAGCTAGTGTCTCGTTATACACGAGCTCACGTTGCCAAGGGTGAGCTTGTAAATATTGTCCTTGCTGACAGGAGGTCAGCGATGACTCCAGACAATCCTAACTCACGGACATTGCATCTTACTTAGCAAAGAGCTCATGGAGGGAAGCTTGAAATAGCAACCCTCTTAGACTTTGATTGTGGGACCAACCTACAAAAAGTAGCACACCGGCCCCACCAGCAGAAAGTAAACATTAGAAGTCAGCCGACAGTCTACAAAAGATATTTTACAGTAGTCTAGGCTGTCTTGTATATTTATTTTAATGTAATAGAAATACAAACAGAGTAATTACCATTGTAACCTCCCCAGCCTTTATAAATAGGGGGAGGGAAATCATTGTAGAGGGAGCAAAGCTGAGATACTAAAACTTTGTAAAAATTCCTTCAGATCAATGCATTACTATGGATGTAGGGACCGATACTACCCAATTTTGGTCAAACCACATTAAAAATATTGTGTGTATTTACTGCTCTTCCTCTTATTTCTCTTGATCCTTCATTTGCAACAACCGGGAAGCAGCTTGAGTCTATAAGAACTCCTCTAGTTAGCTGGATTCTAGCATAACTAAAATTCATCATCAACATTTTGGTGCCGTCTGTGAGGACTCATTTGCTCTTTGGTTAATCTCTTATATTCTGGTTGATCTCTTGTGTAGTTGTAATGGCAAGAGGAAGAGCCACTAGAGCTTTGAATGTGTTAGTTGACCCCTGAAAAGTCATGTGTCTCCAATGGATTCTTCCACCACTCCTGTTATTGGTGTCGCAACTAGCTTGCCCCTAGCCAACTCTTTTCAACCTACTACTATTGCCAATGACCCTGATGGAGTACAAGCCTAGTTTTCATGCCAAGAAAGGCTAGAAAGTATGATGGGAGAATTGACTAAAGTAGTCATCGTGCTAGCACAAGCACAAGCTCAGGCTTTCTAAAGGTAGAATGAAGCTGCTATGCCTGAAAATGTTCCCCAGTAGCAGCAAGCCATATGTTCGAGTAGAGCCAATTAGTCTCTAGGTCACTACCCGCAACAACAAACTCCAAGTCACTATTCTCATGACCAGAGGAGTCAAAGGGATCAGTAATTTTTTTATCAGCGATCTAAGGTGAGGGATCCGCTACTGGAAGAATTGTATTAAAAAATGAACCAGTTAGAAGAACATCTTCGAGTTCCCAGTGATCGAGCTCGCTTTGAAGACAGGTTACTGTTCTCTAAAGAGATTGAGGCTCAGCCCTTCCCCCTTAAGCTTAAAATCCCCGTGATTCCTTTATACCACAGGGACGCTAATCCTTATGACCATCTGGATGTTTTCAATGTTCAAATGGATTTGCAAATGGTTAGTCCTCTTGTCAAATGTCAAGTTTTCCCAGCTACACTAGGAGGTGTACCCAGGGCATGGTTTAGAAGCCTTCCTGTTTGCTTAATACGTAGCTAGGAGGAATGCTAGCAAAAATTCATCAGCCAATACCGAGCATTGAAAAGGCAACTCATGCCCCCTTGTCACCTTGCAATGATCTTTTAGCATAAGCATGAGTCACTAAGGGATTACATTGCCAGGTTTAGGCTTGAAGCCAACTCGATGGAGAATCCATCTAAAGAAACCATTTTGGCAACCATCTCTATGGGACTCTACAAGAATGGAAAGCTATACAAAAGTCTATACAAGTCTCCAGTGAAGGATTTAACCAAGTTTTATGAATGAGCTACCCAGCAGATCAAATGGGAAGAAACCTTCAGCTCAGGAAAGCTTGACCAGAAGGATGAAAAGGATGGCTCCGCCCCTGATAAGAAAAGGGGAAATATGGATCAAGGTGACCACTCTGACTAGCGGACTATGAAGAAGTCTAATAAGCCCAAGGGCGAGTACCCTCTACCCCTAGGTCACCATGAGCATTACAGCATCCTATCAAACTTCCAAGATAGGATATACATGACTGAGAGGGATCGAGAGGATTTCGAGAGGCCTACGCTTTCCAAAATTCCCTACTGATGGAGGAACCAAGAAGAATTCTATGCTTATCATAATGAAGCCGACCACAACACTTCTAATTGTTAGCTCAGAGATGTGATTGAGGATCTAATTAAGAAAGGCCATCTAAAAAAGTATGTGGTGTAACCTAAGCGGTAACAGCCCTAATATTAGCGAGATCTCAATCAGGAACTGGAGAATTATACATTGATGTATTCTTATAATTCAAAAGCTAGTGTTAATGATTCTCTCTTTGTTTAAAGAAACTTTATTTTGCTAATTGGCCTAGTTCTATTGCGATCTTCTCATTACATCTATCCAATTTGCTCTTCGCTTTCAAGTGCGCACACCTCTTTTGAGCTCACATGTAATTAGCTTTCTCAAGCAACACGTGAAACTCATTTGCCAATTGTGACCTTCAATCCATTTGAGGCATCGAGACGCTCAAAATAAACTCATTTGCCAACTGTGACCTTCAGTCCAGTTAAGGTGTGGAGACTCAAAATAAACTCATTCCTTGAATAACTAAGTTGCTAAGGCATAGCATGCAAATCGTAGCTCTCATACGACCTAATATTTGTAGCTCTTATATGACCTAATATTTGTAGCTTTCATGCAACCTAATGTTCGCAGCTCTTATGTGACCTACCTATATACTATTTGCAAATAAGGCATATCAAAGTTTAGCTTGTTGCTTACCAAGAAGCATGGTCGGTTGGCTAATCAAGTATATCATTTTGCTATGATTTATGGAAATTCATATTATTATCTATGATGTACATTTAGACACAATACAACATACGACAATCACGAAGATTTCATTCATTAAAAGCCTTAACAAGGTAAATTTACAAGATTTGAAGTACAAATCAAAGCAAGCTAAAGGATGAAGAGAATAAAAAGAAGGCTTGTCATTGGGAGATGAATTCCCACTGCCTGAAAGACCAAGGAGCACATTAGATCCCTAACCTTCTTCTTCTAGTCATCCTCCTCAGCCTCACTCCAAATGTTGAGGAGTCTAAAGAGACATACTGGAAAGGCTGAGAAGGAATAACCCTATAGCATCACCATGAGAAAATAATCCTAGATCTACATAAGATCTTTCTTCATTCTTGGGGAAGGAGAATAGCCTGAAAAGGCATCTCTCCAGGAAAAGTGGATCACTAGAAATATGGGAGGCTTATCTGAGGCACCCATCATATCACTCGATGAAAAATAAAGGAAAACTTCATCTGTTTTAAATAGAACTAGTCTGGTCTCACCAAGGAGTCTTGCAGAACTCCTGACCACCTTTATTGAATGCCTTGGAAGAAAACAAGGTAAACTCATCCATGATAGTGAGACATGTATAGTAAAAGGTATGGCCTGGATAAGATGAAATGATAGGTTGATCAAAGACTTTGACTGCACAGTAATCCATGAAGAAGGGCCTTTGTCAGCAAAACTATTCAACTCCCCACTCATGAAACGAGCTGAGAGTTAGGGGCTTATGTTATAGGCATTTTCCAGTTTTGCAAAATAGGTTGGCAAAGGCCCGACAGCAAACTAACTCTAAGAGGGAAAAGAGCTGAGCTCACTAGGCCATTATCTGTGTAAGCAACAGAGCAAGGCAGTGTCCCAGCTCATTAAGGAACAAAATCCAGCTCGCATAGCCAGTGTCTCACTATACACGAGCTCACATTGCCCAGGGTGAGCTCATAAAGATTGTCCTCACTGATCGAAGGCCAGTGATGACCCCAGACAATCCCAACTTATAGACATCACATCTCACTCAACAAAGAGCTTGTGGAGGGAAGCTTGAAGTAGCAACCCTCTTAGACTTTGATCATGGGACCAGCCTACAGAAAGTAGCACACCGACCCCACTCATAGAAAACAAACATTAGAAGTCAACCGATAATCTACAGAAGACATTTTGCAATAGTCTAAACTATCTTGTATATTTATTTTGATGTAACAAAAATACAAACTCAGTAATTACCATTGTAACCTCCCTAGCCTCTATAAATAGGGGAGGGAGATCATTGTAGAAGGAGCAAAGCTGAGATACTGAAACTCTATAAAAATTCCTTTAGATCAATACATTACCGTGGACGTAGGGACCAGTACTATCCAGTTTTGGTCGTACCATGTTAAAAATATTGTGTGTATTTGCTACTCTTCCTCTTATTTCTCTTGATCCTTCATTTGCAATGACCAGGAAGCTATTTGAGTCCATAAGAACTCCTCTGGTTGGCTGGATTCTGGTAGAACCAAAATCCACTGTCAACAATTTCAATAACAATTGATTTATTTCATAAAAACCAAAGAAGCCTTTTAGTTCAAAATAAAACCCAACATCAATTGATTTATTTCATATTTTGCTTTTTCATCTTCTTTTTAATTTGCTCATACAATTTTTTAATGAATGTTGCTCTTTCTTTAGCATCTTTAGTACATTGATGTCTTGTAAGAAGTGAAACTAAATCCAAGGGACTACTAAGATTCAAACTAGACACAACTTCAAATGGGCTTCAGCTTGTAGTTTGGCTCGTATACTTGTTGTAAGCAAATTCAACATGTGGTAAAAGTGATTCCCACTCTCCAATGTTTTTCTTTACTAAACTCTTTGAAAGATTTCCACAGGTTCTATTAACAACCTTAATTTGCCCCTCAATTTGGGGATGACACGTGGTGCTGAATTGCAATTTTGTGCCTAACTTCCTCCAAAGTATTCTTCAAACCATGCACAACTTCAAATGGGCTTAGGCCTATAGTTTGGCTAGTATACTTGTAAGCAAATTCAACATGTGATAAGAGCAATTCCCACTCTCCAATGTTTTCCTTCACTAAACTCCTTAAAAGATTTCCAAAGGTTCTATTAATAACCTCAATTTGCCCATCAATTTGTGAATGGCACGTGGTATTGAATTGCAATTTTGTGCCTAACTTCCTCCAAAGTATTCTCCAAAGATGGCTCATGAACCTCAAATCATGATCTGAAGTGATGGATTTAGGAACTCCATGAAGCTTGACAATCCCTTTAAAATAAATATCTACAACATAAGAAGTATCAAAAGTTTTGTGCAAGGAACAAAATGTGCCATTTTAGAGAATCGATCAACAACTACTAAGATTGAATCTTTACTCCTTTGTGTACAAGTAAAGACCATAATTTTGCCCTTGTCTTTTAGCTTTGTGACATACAACACATCTCTCCATAATTTGCATGACATCATGATTAAACTTTGGCCAAAAGAAATTTTCTTGTATAAGAGCCAATGTTTTATTTTTGCCAAAATTGTTAGTCTAGGAAATCCTAACTATATAGTTTCTTTAGTTTTGATGATTGAAAAACAATTTTAGTTAATATCATAAACTAAGTATATGTTTGAGTGTTTATATGTTTTGCAAGATTCAAAGTTAATCAAAGGTTGCTTAAAAGATCCACATTAGTTCTAGGCTTTTTATTTGATTTCAATGGATCTTTTGTAAGTGAATTCTAAATCAATTTGATCCAACTATGCTTTATAAAACAACTTAATTTGAGATAGCAATAATCAGTTTAAATAAGTTTCTAATCAAAAGAATTCAAAAAAAGTTTTTACATGTTCCTTTCCAAGTTAAACTCTTATAAAAACTATTTTTCATTATGTGAATTAATTCACGAATTGATTCATCACTAGAAAACTTGTGAAATGAACTTGAATCAATTCACTAATCGATTCATGAAGAAAACTTTTCTTATCGAAAGTTTGGAATTTTTCTGAATCGATTCAACACTTGATTTCAAAATACTATGATTCAATTCATCAATCAATTCGGTCATGAATTTCTTCATAAGCAAAATCGATTCATAAATAAATTAGTTAGTTATTAGTTTGTTATAACGACTATAAATCAATTTACGAATCAATTCAAGGATTGAAAATTAGTTATTTTTCAAATGTCAATTATCTCAACTATAAATAGACCAAGCTTGATTTGTTTCATAATATATTGTGACAAAAATAGAGAAAATCTTAGAGCTTAAACTTGATCTTGCTATCTTACTGATTTTCATCAATTCAATCAATCTTAGATCAAACTATTGAAAGATTCAACTTAGGTAATTGAGATTTACATCTCAATTGAAGTATTGTATCTCTAACTCAAACTCTTTATTTCTATTTTAGATTTCTAGGTATTAGAATCTGAATACAAAGGAAGAGGTTGATCTTCTCTTTGCATCCTTCTAGAATTGTAAAGTTGATTACAATTGGTAGGAGATACATTCAATTCTTGTGATATCTTCTAGGTTATGAGGTTAATCATAGTCTATAGAAGATTAAGAATTTTTGTATCATAAGTATTATAAGAGGCCAAAAAAATTCTTGTTATAAAATTGGTGTGCAAGAGCTTGGTTTAATTTCTATGATTAATAATAGAACAGATCATCTAGTTAAGGATTAATCTAGTGGATGTAAACTTGAATTGTGGTTTCAATTCAAATTGAACCACTTAAAAAATTTCATGTCTTGATTCTTTCATTACTGCATTTGCACTTCTGCACACTTTCTATTTATGCATTAATTTTGCAATTTTGTTTTCTATTATTTCAATTAATAGAAAATTTAATTATTAATCATATAATTTGATATAATTCTTGTAAACAAGAAAGTCTTCTGTTGTGCATTTACTTGTAAATTAAAATTAATAATCATATTATAATTGACATAGTTGTTAAACTCATTTAAAATCAATATAAAATAAATAGTATAAAATACCTCCAAAGGAATAAGGGCAAGATCATAACTCTTATTTTTTTTGGCTAACAGTTGGTATTTGAGCTTTGGCTCTTGGTACTCTTTTAGCTTAGAGAAAACAATGGATTCCAACTTCATATTCTTGCTGGAATGTCCTCCTATGCATAAATCCTCTAGATTTACTGGTGAACACTACACATACTGGAAGCAAAAAATTAGGGACATTATAGAAGCTACAAACATAAATATGTGGGATTTAGTTGAAGGAGGTTATGAACCACCTAAGACGTTAATAAATGGAGTACCACAACCTAAGCCTAAGTCTTTATGGACAGAAAAAGAGAGAAAAAGACATTTACTTACATCTAAAGTAAAATGGATTATTTCTAATTCTTTATCACCTAATAAGTATGAAAGCATTTCTAATTGTACTACTACTAAAGAGATTTGGGATACCTTAGAAATTGCATACATAGGCATTACACAGGTTAAGGCATCTAAGGTGCATATTCTAGTATCTCAATATGAAATATTTAAGATGGAGGAATGTGAGTAAATAAAGGATTTGATTTAAAGATTCACTGCTATTACTAATCATCTGATGTTACTTGGCAAAAAGTTTGAAAATGTTAATTTAGTTCACAAAATTTTAGGATCATTAACTGAAGTGTGGCAACTGAAAGTGATAGCCATTAAGGAATCACTCAAGATGGGGATACCAACAATTCAAGAACTTTTTGGAAACTTAGAAGAACACAAAGTTAGCTTAGGTTATTCCAGCTACATATTTTTCTTAGTTTTGATGCTAAAAAATAATTTTAGTTTATACCAAAATCTAACTATAGGAGTTTGAGTGTTTATTTGTTTTGTGGGATTCAAAGTTACTCAAAGTTGATCAAAAAATTTATATTAGTACTAAGTCTTTTATTTGATTTCATAGGATCTTTTGTAAGTAAATCCTAAAACAAGTTGATCCATTTTTTTTTTAAATAACTTGATTTGAGATAGCAATAATCATTTTTAAATGAGTATTTGATCAAAAGATTTTCAAAAAAAACTCTTCATATGTTCTTTCACAAGTAAAACTTTTATAAAAACTATTTTTGACTACTCAAATCAATTGACCAATCAATTCATGTAGAAAAACTTGTGAAATTAACTAGAATCAATTCACCAATTGATTCAACATCTATTTTCAAAAAACTATGATCCGATTCATAAATCGATTTGCTAATTGATTCATTAATCAATTAGTCTGTTATGAGTTTGTTATAGTTAGTTATAACCATCATGAATTAATTCACAAATTGATTCAAGAATAGAAAATCAATTTTTTAAAATGTCAATTATCATAACTATAAAAATGCCAAACCTCATTTATTTCACAACAATTCAAAATAGATTTACAACTTATTTGTAGAGAAACTCTCAAAGCAAAAATGTGATCTAGTTATCTCATTGCTTTTCATCAATTAATTCAATCTTGATTTAACTTACTGAAGGATTTACCTTAGATCATTGAAATATCCATCTCAATCTAAGTACTTTTCTCTCTTTATTTTCTGTTTTAGATTTCTACATTTTAGGAATCTAAATACAAAGGAAGAGGTTGATCTTTCCATTGCATCCTTCTAGAATTGTGAGGTTGATTATAATTGGTAAGAGGTGCATTGAATTCTTGGTAAAATCTTCTAGTTGATGAGGTTGATCATAGCTATAGGAGATTAGAGAATTTTTGTATCATAAGTAGGCAAGAGCCCTGTAAAAATCTTGTAAACTGGCATTCAAGAAGCTTAGTTAAATTCTTGTGAATTGTAATAGGAGAGATCATCTAGTTAAGGATTGATCCAATAGAGTAGATTTGAATTGCAGTTTTAATTCAAGTTGAATCACTTTTAAAATTTTTGTGCTTTGATCTTTTCTTTATTATCTTTACTGCTTCTGCATATTTTCTGATTTCCACATATATTTCATAATCTGGCTTTATAATAATCTAATTCAATTCCTATTAATTGAAAAGACTTGTGTTGTGCATACTAAATCAAATTACAATTGGCATAGTTGTTAAAAATCGTTTAGAATAAATAAAATCAAAGAGTATACAACATTCTCCAACGAGAATAAGGGATCTAAAGTTATATCTTATCTTTCTTATCATATATTGGGACCAACAATTAGTATCAGAGCTTTGGCTCTTGATACTCTTTGTTTTAACAAAAGTATGGATTTTAAATTAGTTGTTTTGCCTGATTGTCAATCCTTGAATAGTCCCTTTGCTTTTGACAATGAAAATTTTGTGTTTTGAAAACTTAAAATTAAGTCATTCATAGAAGCATTAGATGTAGACGTGTTAGAAATTCTGGAATTAGGATATGAATGTCCTAAAATATTAGTTGATGGATTATTGCAGCCTAAGTCTAAACTTTTGTGGACTAAGGACGAAAAGAGGAAACACCTCCTTACTTCCAAGGTAAAATGGGTTGTTATTAGTTCACTGTCAACTAATGAATTTGAAAGAATTTCTGAATGTGTAATAGTTTTAAAAAATTTAGAAACTTTGGAAATTGCTTATAGTGGAAGAATTGAGGTTGATTCCAAAAGGGAAGACAACATTGTCTTAAGGCCAAACACAATAAAGACAGAGGTATTAAAATATCCCTCTTTTTTTTATGGCTCTTATGTTAGTGATATTGATAATGAGTCAAATTGTCACACCCCAACCTATGGAACATAAGCAACATAGAAGGTCGCCGGTAGGAAATCTCCTACAAGCCTGACAATGCAATTTATATCAAATATTCACAATTTATTATATACATATTTTAACATTTGCAAATAATTTTACCAAAAATCCAGCAGAATTTCCTGTGTTTTTCCTACAGCTGGGTGCAAGGCCTACATGTACACAAAAAGGGCTACATGCCCGATGTATCCTGTACAACATAAAATAAAATAAATAGTGACCTAGGCTAAATCATCCCTATCCTACTGGGCAGCTAGACAATATACATATAAATACAATGCATCCGATCAACTGCCATCAGCTTCACCATATGTATACCTGTAAGCTCCGTAGAGGTGATCTACTCACTCAAGGAGCAGATCTTAAACCTGGACATGATGGAGGGACGGAGGGAGAATCCTGGGGCTTTGAAAAATAGTAAAAAGAGAGAAGTGAGTTTTATTGAAACTCAGTGAGCAAACAACCCATGTGTAGGTCCCAAACAGGTAATAAAAACGTGGTAAACAATTTATATAGCGGAAACTAAGTTTGATCTTGCCCTTTTCTCGTTGGGGAATTGTATACACCTTGTTGATTCTTAATTAGATTGATTTAACAGAAATCTTTTAAAGTAGATAGATGCAAAAACTCA
>JANHAO010011554.1:0-16890 GCA_026873985.1 Saraca asoca | reverse complement strand
CCCGGGGAAAGGTTCGGCCATCAGAGGGCTTTGAAGCAAAAATTTTTGAAATTTCCCCTCCGAGGCCGGACCGGTTCCTTCAGCAAGATGGGCTGGCAAAAACCCAACAGACAAATCTAACTAGAAAAAGCCCAACTCGTCCAAAACTGAGGTTATTGGACAAAGGCACCAAATTGCCAGACACGAGATCAGATCGCAGAACGAAGGTAGTAGCACTAGGTCGATTGACAACGAGATCCAACTCACTGGTCGAAATATGTCACCTTAGCCATCTTCCAGAAAACTCATTGTGGTTAAACCTGAGAACAGAACTAACTTACAGATATTAACTTGCATTGCCAACTTGGATATGTCAACTTGCAAGAACCAAACATACTAAGATTGTACACCCCAGTAACCATAAATAAGGATTGAGATTATTATACAAAGAGAGGTCAATTCTAGATAGAACCCACTGTAAAAACATTACACTTAGTAAATTCTCCGAGAAATAATATTATCGTGGACTTAGGGGTCAACAATCAACTTTGGCCAAACCATATTAAAACTCCTAGTATTTTCTCTCTTTGTTCTTCCTCTTTCTCCATCTCATTCTCTCATATTCAAGTAGATTGCAGTTTGAAGTTCATTGAATTTTTTGATTGGCTGGATTCAGTTTCAACACTTTCTTAATCGATCGAATTTTACCATTAACATAGTAAAATTTGTTTTATTTATTAGTGTAGCGTATAATTAGCAACCTTTTTCTGTCTTATCAGCCTTCCCCTTATCGGTGAAGGAACGTTTTTCTTTGTTTATATGTGGGTTTGATATTACTTAAACGAAATTTTTTATGCATACCTACGCTTCTATATAAAACACAAAAATATTCACCTTCGTCCTTTTTTTTCTTTTCGGTTTGCTTTATCGTTTTCGTTACATTCAATGGAATGTAATCTCACGGACTCCAACAATTCAAATCGTTTTTATTTTATATTATTGTTTTTTTAAAATGTTTTACATCTTTAAATTTTATTATTGAATGACAAATTATTTCTTTATATTTTAAAAACTTATAAATTACACTTTTAAATTTTAAACAAATTATAAGTTTTTCCTTCAAATTAACTTTAAAGAAAATTATAAAAATATTAATTAACTATTAATTTTAACTCCAAATTAGTAAATGTGTTGTATATATATTGTTGATGTTTTATTTTTTTTTTCCTATAATTTAAGTACAAAGCTCACATTGAATGTATCATTGGTTTTAACTATCCTCTAATCTTAAATTATAAAAACTAATTTTTATAGTAAAATAAGATATTTGATTTAGATTTTGTATCTTCTAGACAAATAAATAAGTCTCTTGACAAAGTATTTATAATATATTTACTATTTAGAGTTAAAATTAACAACTAATTAGCATTTTTATATATTTTTTTAAATTTATAGAAAAAATTTATCGTTAAAATTAACTTTCCAATTTTTTTTTTTTACGATGATACAATAGTATATTCTTCTAAATAGAGATATTACATCACACAACTGAAGTCATTATTCTTCCTATAAAAAAATTAAAATATGATATATTTTTGTGTTAGATCAGGAATTTTTCGACAGGAAATGATATATGAAAAAGGATGATTTTATGGAGAATTTAATTTCTTAGAAATCTGAGTGTATTTATTATTGTATTATCTTATTTATTTATTTTTAATCTCAAGGAAAATACAAAAACATAAATTTTAATAAAAAAAATTCAATAATAAAAATATTACATTAAACTTTCTGCGGTCAGAAATTGAACTTTTTAGTTTCTTCGTTTGCCAGAAAAAAAAAGAATTTAATCAGCATTCCTAAAATCGGACTGGATCGGTCCATTGGATCGGTCAACCGACCTGTCATTAATGGTTCGGTTAGAGTCAATGGAGTTGGACATGTATAGGAGCGGTTGAGAATTGGTATAACCAGAAATCATTTTGAACTAGCCAGCGTTGAAGTTTTGTAGTTTTTCATTTTTCTTAAAAAAAATAATATTTACAAATAATGAGCATGGTGCTGAACTTTTCGAGGAGGATACTGAATCAACTTCCAATTTCACACCAATTAAGATCAAGATGCATGGAATAAATAAATATTTGCATTTAGATATTTGTGAAGTTCATTGGATATTATGAATTTGTGTTATTCTTTTATTTATTTCTATTTTGAATTGCTATGGTATTATTTATTTTGTGTTAACTTTTTATTTTAATTAATCAAATTATTATAAATATTTAATATTAAAAATATAAATTTAAAATAAGTCTCATCAATGAATTAGAATTAATAATTTAACTATCAAATCAATATCTTGTTCAAATCAATGATTGTATTTTTATCATCAATTAAGTTATTATATATATAATATTAATATATATTTTGGTAATTTAAATCCTATTGAACCAATAAATCATTGAATGAGTGTCACCTTTACTCAATAGGGTCAATTTAAAAATTTTCCTTTTTAATTTCTATTTTAGTGCCAGGGTCTGACATCTTGATTGTCGAAATGTGCGACGCTTACACGCGGCACTTAGACTTTTCATTCGGCACTTAATCAATCAGTACTTGAAAATAAGCTAGTCAATTGGTTATACATTATCTTAGTTTCAAATATAATGGACAATATCCATAACTTATAATACACTAACTTATAATACACGAAGTAAATCATAAACACAAATCGCATATAAAGGCAATCAAGTCACTCACATTGACAATCATAATATATTCATGCAATTCGTACAAATGTAGATGAATGTGCCAAAAGGTAAATAAATTTGATGGGAAAATATTTCGATTAAAGGGGGCTATTTTTTTATTCACAATTAAAAGCCTCGATATAGACTCCCGAGTGTATAGGGGAGGCTCATGGTCACACATTCAATCTCCTAGACGAATGCCTCGGTGCCCACCTTGGGTCATTGGACACTCCCCCTAAAAAACATTCTAAACAAAATTTTAATGACAAAAGGAGACATACTTTTTTCGAGTTGACATAAAGACTTTTTTCTTATCTCTTAAAAGTTCTAATACACTACAATGCATCACGTGAAGATTAAAATCCAAGGATCGCAATCATATGCTTATTTACTCACATTGGACAAATTACCTTGGTCAAAACACCTTTAAAATGAGGAAAAATCTACGTGAGTATTTTCTCTCAAATTCACGCCACATAATCTTCTCTTTATGCTTGATTTTTGTGTTAAGTTTCATCCGAATTCAAGCATATCTGCTTGCTGAATTGGTCACAAGTCTCGAATTGTGACATTCACCCCCATTTGAAAACATCAATATCCTTACTGACAAGTCAATATGACATAACATCGACAAAATCTTTAGTTTGCTTCCCCCATGCTCCTCCCTCAACTTCTTCTCTGCTTGTCTCTTTGCACTTCATCAATATTTTAGTCTGACACTGCTTCTTGAAGGTCTTCGATATACTCTTCTTCAGCTCTTCTTAGGCTTTCTTTTGTTTGTCTCTTTGACTTGTTGTTGACAATGAAAATGAGTTGCCTTTACAACTCTTGAGTTGATTGTCTTTGTAGCTAAGCATTTGGGATCCATAAGTCTGTTTGTGTGGTTTTTTGACTTTCCATCATAACTTGTTGCATAATCTGCTACTCTAACAACACTACTCCTCGAACATGGACTTAACACACAACTAATGCCTCCAGGATCACTCAAACATGATACCTTGATGGTGTCCCCTATCACGACTGATAGGGTTAAACAAAGAGTTATCCATCACTAGTTCTAACTTTCCACACA
Source organism: Saraca asoca (assembly GCA_026873985.1). NCBI lineage: Eukaryota > Viridiplantae > Streptophyta > Magnoliopsida > Fabales > Fabaceae > Saraca > Saraca asoca. Next base: position 13,092 of record JANHAO010011554.1, on the reverse strand, counting down.
CCCTTGCTCTTGAAGGTCATTACCATAACCTCTTCTTGTGACTCAACTTCAACACTCTCAAAGCAATGAGAGCTATTGCCACAAGTTGGTTCTCGCGACTAAACAAATAATTTTGCATGTAAAAACTTCACAATTAGATATAATAAAAATGCAGGTGTTAGGCAGCTACTCCTCGAACACACTACGCCCTTCGGCTTCTTGATAGACTCTTTTTTAAAAGGATTTGCTTGTTTTGCACATCTCTCTTAATGTGCCTTGTCCACTACCTCCTTTGCTCCTATATAGGGTGGTAACCTTAAATCTGCACAGCTTCTTGAGTGAGTAGATCCTTGGAAGGGATGAGGTCTACCAAGCTTTGTCGCTGTCTTGCTACTTTTAGGAGTCTACGAATTGGATTGCATCGATCCTAGTGCAAGACTCATCCTCCCTGTAACCTTCCTAACCACCTTTGTCACCTTGTTATGCCTCATCTTGAAGCTTGGTTTGTAAGGCATTCAGGGCAACCTTTTTGTGGACATTCTGCCACTTTATAAAGCCCATTACATAAGAAATAGGCTAAAGTTTTGGACTTCCCTTTGCTGATAGATGTTCGGGATGATCTTGAAACTTGCAAGTGGAATGACACTTCATTACCTCTTTCCCCACTCTTGGAATTGCCACAGTTGCTTGATAGGTCAACATAAGCAATATTTGAGCCCTTTTCATGGGACTTCATTCTAGATAAGCTAATGTAATAGTTGAATAAATGTTCAGCTACTGTCACCACTTTTGTGAGGCTTTCAAATCTCCTCCTTTGGAGTTCTATGATAGCTTCTCGGGATAGACCGTCCATAAATCAGAATAATTTATCCTTTTTAGTCATATACCTTATATCCAACATGATCGTCATGAACATTTTCATGTAGTCCTAAACTAATCTTGTTTATCCCAGCTCTCGTGATTTTCGTTGAGCCAAATAGTCCACATTTTTAGGATAGAAGTATACCTTTAATTTCTGCTTGAACTCTTCCTAATTATTAATACTACACCTTCCTTCCTAAATCATCTGGTACTTAGCCCTCCATTAAACCTTAGCATTATTCATGAGGAACGTGGTGTCTTGGTTCCACTATTCTTCCTCAAAAGTAATGCTAGCTGCTTGGAAATATTGGTCCATATTGAACACAAAATTCTCAACCTTTTATGTATCTCTCTCCCCACATATGGCCTTGGTTTGGGGATTTTCATTTTCCCCCTTGCTTTGAGGCATCACCCTTTTACAAACCATTCTTGATGGCCATTATCAATACCTTCACTAAGGCTACTATGTCACTCATCTCAGCATGAAGAGTTACTACAAAATTCTTCACCTTGTTAGTAAGATCTTTCATAGCATCCCCTAATTCCTTCTGATTATTTTTAATCGTAACAAGCCACTCATCAAATTGCAGAGATTCACCAGTTTCTCTGCCTTTAACTCTCGCACTAGCTTCGAGATTTGAGACTTAGTGCTCAAGAGATTCCCAATTTTTAGCCCTTCGAAAAAGTTTAGGGATCTCTTCATTCAAATTTCTTATGGCCTCAGCTACTCCTTTGAGATTCTTAATTACTACATCAATTGCATCAAAGTGTTCAACAGAAGTCATTTTCTTCGACATAGTGGTGTATCAACAAAGTGCAGCAGAAAACAAAGAAGTGTGGTCTCAACCATGCTATGATACCAAATTGTCATAGTCTGGCAGCTTGATTATCAAAACGTACAGCACTTAGACTCTTCGCTTGACACTTAATCAATTAGTACTTGAAAATAAGCTAAACAACTAGTTATACACAATCTTAACTTTAAAAATAATAGATAACACCCATAATTTATAGCACATCAAGTTAACTATAAGCACAAATTACATAACATATAGCAATTAAATTGCATACAAAGGCAACCAAGTCATTCACATTGACAATCATGATGTTTTCATGCAATTCAAATAAATGTGGATGAATATGGCCAAAACTAAATAAATTTTGAAGGACAATATTTCGATTGAAGAGTGGCTACTTCTTTATTCACAATTGAAAACCTCGATACAAACTCCCTAGTGTGTAGTATGTAGGAAAGACTCATGACTACACACTCGGTCCTCTAGACGAACGCTTCGATGCCCATCTCAAGTTACCAGACACTCCCCCTAAAGAACATTTTAAATAAAAACTCTAATGATAAGAGTAGACGTACTTTTTTTCAATTGACATAAGGACTTTTCTTCTAATTCCTAAGGATTCTAATGCACTACAACATATTGACATGAAGATAATAATATAAGAATCACAATCATATGTTTATTTACTTATACTAGACAAATTACTTTAATTAAAATTATATAAACACCCTAAAAATAGGAAAAAATTAGAAAATCATCTATGCGAGCATTTTCCCTTAAATTTGGGTTATATAATCTTTTTTTCATACTTAATTTTTGTGTCAAGTTTTATCTAAATTTAAGCATATTTGCTTGTCAAATTTGATCACAAGTATCAAATTATGACATTTAGGCCGCCCATCATATTATTATAATAATTAAAGATCTTAAATCTAGGATACACTCAAAACTTTCTATCTTTAAAATGATTGTGTCAACAACTAAGGTACCCAGAACCAGCATCTTTATTTTTCTTGCATTCAATTCAACACCATCCAACTATATTAACCCTAGCAACAAGTTGTGCAGGCAAAGTACATATCTTCAAAATTAAAGATCAGTAATGACTTCAAAAGATTTGAAAATGACCAAAGAAATGCTTTAGTTAACACTCAAGCAATCCATTGGTAATAAAAGAAAAAACTTCCCCAATTGCAATCTGAAGCCAATGGTATTATTGATTTATAAATAATAAAGGACACTAATAACGTTGAAAATCTAAAATTTTTAAAAATTATATGTTTTTATTTAATTTATTTATAAAATTTATAATTAATTGAGAGTAAATTAAATAAAAATATATAATTATTAAAAAATTTATATTTTTCAATGTTATTAACATTTTTTAATCAGTGTCCTAATTCTACTAAAAAATAAAATCAAAGAACAAAATGGGATAATTAATTAATCTTTATTATATGATTAAAATAATATTTTAATCTCTCATGAATACAAGTTTTTTCAATCCGATTCTTATTTTTATTCTTGATTTGATTCTTTACATATTCAATTTGATTTAATTAGGCCTTTTTATCTATTTATCTTTCATTTTATTAATGAGATTGATGACATGAAGATCTAAAATTTGATCTAGAGCCTGTTTGTTTGGGCTTTTTTAAAAAAAAAATTCTTTTTTTTTAAATAAAGTACTTTTTATGTTTGGATCAAAGTTTTAAAAAAAATCAAAAATAACTAAAAAACAAAATTTAATTTTTTTTAAACTCCAATTTACTACTTCAAACAAAAGTTTTTTTTGAAAAAAAAGTATTATATAAAAAATCCTTTTTTTTAAAGCTTATCCAAAGGAGCTCCTAGTGCCCACTAATACTTCCATAACATTCTTCAAATTATATACCTATTTTATAACTTTAATTCAAAATTAGGGTACAAGACAATCACCTTAATGTCTTTTTTTATATTATTTAATACATATTATTTTAATCTATATAAATATTTAATTTTCTTATATAAATTATATTTAGTGTTCGCACAAATATTCGATAATATTACATATTTGACTTCTAAATTATTATTTTAGCTAATAAAATGTGATATAGATGGGAAAAGAATTTAATTAAAGAAAATTAAATTTATAAAATATTAAATTAAGAATAAAAATTATATTTATTAAGAATTAAAATAATATTTTAATCATGGTGAATTGTATTCAAATCGACACGAGAGACAATCAAGGGTCTTCTCATGTTCTGCATTAATTTCTGAGTCCGAAAAAACAAAAGCGATGTGGTATAAATTAATTTATAATTTATTATTGACATTAGACATTACCTTTAGTTAAATTGTTGATTAAGATTACTAAGCATTAATTATCAAAACCAGGCTTTAATTTCATGATGGCTACAAAATATTAAAATAATATAAGCACGAAATTAAGATGTTGATAATTATGGAATAAAAAAATATATAAACAATTTATCCTTAAATACTGTCGGTGGCCAACGGTCTTTCAAATTAATAAATAAACTTAAAATGTGTAGATTAATCATAGTCAGGTTTTATTTTACAGGTTCACACTTTGAAAGCAGGTTCACACTTTGAAAGCATTGACTTATTGCTATGTTGAACAGAAATTCAGAGTGAAGCATGCCTTCAGATTCCATATACATTTCTTTATTCTACTCTCATCCTTTTGGATTTTTGCCAAACTGGTCAATTTGGTGATCTTGAACATATGCAACTGTCAATTTTTCTAATTTCTAGATCTGAAATTTGTTGATGTTTAGGAAGATATATTAGTTACATTTGCACTACATTTTAATATATAAGTAAAATTAAATGGGGATATTTTTATTAGAATTAAACACAAAAATTAATTTGCAAATCCCCCAACTTCTGCATATAATTAGTTTGCTACGTATTGCGAGAGTTATTAATTTAAAAAAAAAACAGTAATACCAAAAAGGAGTTGAGTTTTCATTTTATAAAAAAAATGCCCGATTGTGTAGTTTCCAAATGTTAAATATATTTTCCTTTTAGAAAAAAAATGGTTATTTAACAAAAAACAAAACAAAAGAAAACACATTCACATGGAAATAGGTAAACCAAGATAGTATTTTGGTAGACGATGTCAGAAAATTTAGCACCACCAGACGAGGTAAAATCTTATCCAATATCACAATGCTTGACCGTGATTATTTACCTGAAATATTTATATGGCATGCCTAAATGAAAATCAAATACAAATATAGTTGAGGTAGGTAGCGTTTGTTTTTGTTAGGAAATATTTTTTATAAAATTTTTTTTTTAATATTATAATAAACATGACATTCATTATTACTCAAATATCATTACATGAAAAATTGTTTTTCACTTAATAATAGAAAGAAAGTGATAAAAATTTTTATTTTTTAATTTCAATTTAAATCATGAATATAAATTTGTTTTAATATTCTTTTATCCAAAATATCTTCTTTTTAAATTTTTATATTTTCTTTAAATAATATATACAAACTTTAACATACTGTAAATTCACTTTTTCAAAATTATAATGTTATTAAGTACTTTTTATATTTTTTATCTATAAGTAAATTTTATTTATTAGTATTTATTTTTAAGTTATTATATTTACATTAAAATCATAGATGCTAATTTCAGATATTCTACTTAATATTAAATTAATCAATATTTTATAAATATAAACGTTTTTGGGCCTTGTACTTAAGGTTTGGATCTATTATAATAGTTAATTTATATTCTATGCATAAATAACTTAATAATTAATAATTATAAATTTTTTTTATTTTTTTGTGATATAATATTTATTTTTATGAGATTAAAAGATATTAATATAATTTGAAGAATTACAAATAATCACTTAGTGAGACTTATTAACACATGATTGAAAATATCCAAATCTAGTTTCTTAAATAATTTCTATCTAAAACTTTTTATTCTTCAAATTTACACATTCTTCTTAAAAACAAAACAAAATTTGATATATCATAATTTCACATTTAAATTTTTTTATCAATATTAAATGATTTATTTGTAAATAAAAATATATTCATATAAAAATAAAATATTTATTAATATATGATTAATAATATCTAATTTTGATTTGATAAATAATATTTATCTAAAAATTCTTATTCTTTAAAATTTTATATTATCTTTAAATCATATATTAAATTTGATATTTTATAATTTTTTTTGAAATTTTATCACTTTTGAATATTGTCCACAATTTCAATTAAAAAACCTTTGAAACTTCATAAAAAATTATAAAATGTATATGTTTTTTGAAAAATAATATATTAGTTATAACATTTATGTATAAATAAGCTTAAAAAATAATTTGAAGGCAAATGCGAAACTCTTATTAATTAAATAATCAAATTTTTTGATGTAATTTCAAATAAAATAATTTATAAATAAAGTCATCTCATTATTAATATATTAAAAAATGTTTTTGAAAAGATGTAAAAATTAAAATAATGAATTAAACTAACTTAAATATTAATGTAAAAATTTTATCAAATTAAAAAATATAATATTTTTTTTCAGAATTAATATGAATATAATTGTAATAATTATAAAATTATTTAATATATAAAATATGATAATAATTTATATATGTTTAAATATCTTATAATTTAAAATCTAAATTTGTATTATAAATTATTATCAAATAAAACTAGTCAAATACAAATTAATCTACTTATTTTTATAATTATCAAAAGTAAGGATTACAAAAAATATTCTAATTATTCAATATTATATATAATGTTGTATAATAGAAAGTAATATCTATTATTTTAAACTAAAATTATTTTCTTTCACTTATAATATTATATATTATTTTATTAATAATAAAATATGTAATTAACTTGTGCTTATGCATAAATAAATGAAATTTTCGTGTGAAAGACCTTTTGGGACAAATAAACACATAGTAAATTGTTAAACCTTAGCTACACAGGGACGCTGACCAATATGGAGGTCTACGTTTCAATCCGAAATCTTAGAGTTGGTTTTGTTTGAACATGGGTGCCACATTAATAATACTAAAGTGTTTCACTTCTCAGCACGTGCAGCTCACATGGTAGGAACTCTAAAAAGTTCCCTAATTAAGTCCTACAAGTTACCTTACATTTTTATACTTCATATATATCTATTTTTATTTCAACTTAAAATATTAATTTATTTATATTTTAATTAGGAGACAATAAATACATAAAAAAGTTTAAAATTTATTAAAAATATAACAAAGCAATTTCAACTAAATTTTGGTCTAAGCAATAATGTAACTCTAAATTTGGGGGGGGGGGGCAATGGTCCAAATTACATTTTAAAAATGGTTAATTACAATATAAATCTAAACACAAACTCTTAATTATGAGGTGACAGTTCTAAAGAATTAATTTATATCAAATTAAGTAAAAGAATATGAACAAAAATAAATGAATATTATCATTACTCATCCGTCTGTAAAATACCATCACTCTTCCATCTTGTGACAGTGAGTGGAGTTACGAAGGAAAAAGAAAGTGGCCTCCAACCAACATCAACCCATCTCTCTCTCTCTCTCTCTCTCTCCTCTTCTTCTCCTTATATTAATCTTTTCACACTCCTCACAGCCTCAGGGCTCAAGCTCAATTCACACATTTTGAGTCCCTTTTCCTTTCTTTTTTTCTTCCTGCCTTCTCAGTCTCACAATTTGCATTTTGATTCAATAATGGCATATCCACCGGACACAGGCAAGACCATCAAATTAGAGCGATACAATAGCTATCTCCGCAGAGTTAATAGCACTAAGCTACTAAATGCTTCTTCTAAGCTTCTTTTCCGTGCTACTCTCTTGGTTGCTCTTATTTTGGTCTTCTTGTTTACCTTCAACTATCATCCACTTTCTGATAATTCCCACCATGTCCATACTCACACCACCAATTTCCTCTCGTCCGCCCTCTACGGCGGGGGCGCCGCCTGGGAGAAACAAGTCCGCCATTCCTCAACCCCTCGACGCCCCAATGGTATGTCGGTTCTCGTCACCGGCGCTGCTGGCTTCGTTGGTGCCCACTGTTCTCTCGCATTGAAAAAGCGTGGAGATGGTGTGATTGGACTTGACAATTTCAACAATTACTACGATCCATTGCTTAAACGAGCAAGACAAGCACTGCTTTCCAAGCACCAAATTTTCATTGTGGAAGGCGATCTAAACGACGGGCCCTTGCTTACCAAACTCTTCGATGTGGTCCCATTCACACACATCCTCCATCTTGCTGCGCAAGCCGGCGTTCGATACGCCATGCAGAACCCTCAATCCTACGTCAGCTCCAACATTGCCGGCTTCGTGAACCTTCTAGAAGTAGCCAAATCGGCCAATCCTCAGCCGTCGATCGTGTGGGCGTCTTCCAGCTCCGTCTACGGCCTCAACACCCAGAACCCCTTCTCCGAGCTTCACCGGACTGATCGACCGGCGAGTCTGTACGCCGCCACAAAGAAAGCCGGAGAAGAAATTGCCCACACTTATAACCATATTTACGGCCTTGCCCTCACTGGTTTGAGATTCTTCACGGTGTACGGACCTTGGGGAAGACCCGACATGGCTTACTTCTTCTTCACAAAGGATATTTTGCACGGAAAGACCATTGATATCTACCAAACCCAGGATGACAAGGAAGTGGCGCGTGACTTCACGTACATTGATGACGTTGTCAAAGGTTGTCTGGGGGCATTGGACACAGCGGAGAAGAGCACCGGGAGTGGCGGTAAGAAGCGAGGCCCAGCTCAGTTGAGAGTTTACAATCTGGGAAACACATCGCCGGTGCCGGTGGGGAAATTGGTATCCATACTAGAAGGATTGTTGAATACAAAAGCAAAGAAGCATGTGATCAAGATGCCAAGAAACGGTGACGTTCCATATACACATGCCAATGTGAGCTTGGCTTACAGGGATTTTGGGTACAAACCAACCACCGATCTTGCCACGGGATTGAGGAAATTCGTCAAGTGGTATGTCAGTTACTATGGTATTCAATCAAGGGTAAAAAGGCAAAATCACAACAACAACGAGCAAACCGAGGATTCCGCTTGATTGCCATCATCATGAAATGGTTTATTTTTCATTTTTACTTTTGTTGAATTTTTAATATTTAATTTCCTGTTTTTGTTTTTAAGTTATTGCTGTGGTCCATGAAATATGATACCGCACAAGCACTGGAAAGTACTAGCTGTGCAGCTGCTGTTCTAAGGAAAAAAAAAAAAGAAAAAGATATAAATTTGATATACAAGAATGAGAAGATAAATGTGAAGAAGAAGGAAAGAGAGAAAGAAAATGTGTAGATCTGTGAGGTGTAAGAATGGTGGGTGGGGTCTGGTACAAAGGTTCTAGATCTCAGCTATTTGATAAAGAACAAAAACAAAATTGTGATTGAATGAAGTTGAATTATGATATAAAGATTCCTCTTGACCTTTAATTATTTATGTTTATTATTTTAATTTTTTTTCTTTATGTTCCTTGTTAGCTCATAATTGGCCTCTTCTTTTTTTTTTTTCTTCTGCTTACAAGTGGAGATGATGATCTATGATTGTTTTGGCTTTTTGGGATGCTCTCTTGGTCGGACAAAAGAAGAGGGATAGAATTGTTCACAAACTGTTCTTTGTGGTACCCACACAAGATTTAATTGGATGAATAAGTCCACTTTTTTGGATTTCTTGATGCAAATTGGTTGGAAGTTTATTTGAGGCCAAAACGTATACGCTATAATATTTTCACATTCTATTTCGTGAATTTTATTACTATATCATCTGATAAAGAAAATTAAATCTTATTGCAAATTTCACTTCTTTTAATAAAGATGTGATATTTTCATTTTCACTTTTTCACCATAGGATATCCTAATTTAAATGGCTGATTCGTGTAAGCCCCAATTGTATCTTTAAAGTGAATAGGGTGGATAGAGGTATAATTAATGATTTAAAAAGTAAAAAGATTATAAGTAATGTTTTAAAAATTGAATCTAACGATAAATTAAAAAAATCATTGAATCTTGATTTAATTAGTTTAATTTATTGAATTAATAATAAAATTAAATAATATTATGAATATAAATTTGCATAAATTTATTAAAAAAATTAAATGATAATTAATGTATATTATAAATATAAATTTATATTTTATATAATAATTAAAAAATTAAATAAATTAATGAATTTATAGTCAATTAAATATTGAATTTTTTATTATATTTAAGTTTATTTGATTAATCTAATCCAAAAAAATCTAAAAATAAAAAAAGTTTGATAATTTTTTAAAAATGATCTTTTTAATTTTTCTTGATTTTTATTGACTTGTACAATTCAAATCAATTTGATTGTTAAAATAATTTTTTAAATTAATTTGAATGAAACATAATTAACTATCCAATTGGTTAAATCATTCGATTCTGTACAATTTTTAAAAAACCGAAAACAAGCTGTCCATAGGACATCTTAGCGTGTGGTTCATTCCAAGTAAGTTCCCAATGTGCTAGCACTTTGCATTGCATATCTGGTTATTCCCCTTGTATAAAGCTCATGGCGTAGGCAAATACAGCTAACCTGTTGCTTCCTCTCTTTAACGCGGAATCAACCGATTTTCATCCGTTTCTAAAATGGACAAACTGAATCAAAGTTAGAGACAAGTCTAAAACGCACCTAAGTAGTCCCCTGCACATAACTTCTTTTTATTTGCATTATTTATATTCTTTCCATTTCATTTTTATACGTCATTTTTTTGGATTTTTTTATTTGTCATTTAAAAAAATCAAGAACGTATTAATTTTTACTCATATTATCTTTATTACATTTTTAACAATTTCACACACAAATTAATTTTTAATAAAAGATAAATTAATAAAAAATTATTTTATCTTAAAATTGAGAATATTTAATAGCCTCTTTAATCCTTATACATTTAGGGTGTGTTTGAAACTTTAACATTTAACCAAAGAGGTTTAAGTTGATAATTAAATTTTATTTATTTAATTTTTCAAGAACGGATATCAAATTAAATGAAAATTCACTAAATTATTGGTGAATTGTTTAACTAAATACTTTAAGCATTTACTCTTACTTTAATAACATTTTGTTGGACAATCATAATCAATGTTACCCTTCTTTTCAAGATAATAGTTAGATATATAATATATATCACATTATTTAAGAATCTGATAGATAGAATTTTAAAATTATAATCAAGGATAAATTTTAAATTATTGAAAAATCTTAACATTTTGTGACAAAAAATTCAGATCGTTAAATAAATTAAGTGTTTGAAGTAAAAAATTAATCAAATGCTATAAAATTTTGTACTTAATTTCATTATTAAAAGTTTTAGAGGTTGTTAGGTTGACAGAATATAACATGGAAAGTATTAATTCGGTGTGTTGTATAATTGATCATTAATTGATAAAATGAAAGAAATAAGACTTTTTGGAAATACTACTTCCCACAAGCCCTCCTTTGAATAAAAAGAACTTTTAGTAAAAATTTTTAATTCTCATTATTAATCAAATAATTTTAATATTTTTTTAAGAAAATTCATAAAGAAATTTATTTTCTTGAAGTTCAACTTCTTGTGTGATCCAAATAATTTTTTAGTATTGTCAACATCCTCACGTTCATTAAAATTAAAAAAAATATATAAAAAATAACGGAGGGTGTACAAATTTTTATGGTAAACTTTATCAATGCATGCTGAATATATAACAGTTGTCCTAACCGAATCATTAGTTATAGATTGCTATCTTAAGAAATAGCCACAATTAAGTATGATTAAGTTCCTCAAAACATATAATTTACAGCTCACCTAGTGAAGTGCTCTTAAAACCTTCCGTTCCGTTGCGTTGTTATGTACCTCTCTGTTTGATTCACTCCAACAATGCAACGTGGCCAGTAACAAAGCAAAAGTGTCAATTTTAACTCATTCTCTCCTCGTTTGTGAGGACAAAAAATTATGAGTCATGACTAATTCCAAAATGAATAATTATTAGATTGTAACTGATTAATTGACTTAAGTGCAATAGATTATCGAAAGATACCAATTTTGTTGATAGTAAAAAGAGATAAGGATGAGCAGAAATTTCACATCAATGAAAAGTCGGGTGTCATCGTGCCTTATAAGGCAGAGGCATGTTAAGCCTAAATGACGAGGTGCATTTTGAGGAGAAGGTGGGCAGCGACCTGCACTTAGGAGTGCTAAATAGGCTTGAAGTTCGCGGACCTAGCAGGCTGGTCCGCATTTTTTTGCGGACCGAACCAAGCAATGGTCAGTTCGTTTAAATGCGGGCCTAAACGGGCCAAGCCTGTTTAGGCCTGCATTTATGCGAACTTGTGTGAGATCGACCAATTTAGTGCTAAATTAGCCTAAAATCTGCAGACTTAACGGACTGGGCCGCATTTTTTTGTGGACTAGACCAGGCAATAGTCAGTCCATTTAAATGCAGGCCTAAACGGGCCCTAAACGGGGTCAAGCCCGTTTAGGCTTGCTCCGCATGGACAAGTCTGTTTAACACCCCTACCTGCACCCCAAAGAGACAAAATCGTAAGGAGGGTAACGAATGGCTATACTCTAAAGTAGATAATACCTCACATGTGGGCAAGGCTCATATCGACCATCATCATTTGGCGCCATCTGTGAGGATCCCCAATACCTCGCTAAGCACGAGCCCACCCGACTGGGGGGCTTATGTTGATAGTAAAAAGTATTAAAAAATAATTACCAAAAAATAATAATATGATCTAATCACTAATCATGACATGTGATAATACAAACTAATAAAATTACAACAAAATAGGTTCCCAGATTTACCTGGAAACGAAGCCGAAGAAGAAGCCATTGATTCCAAAAGTCTTACAGAGGAAAGCAAGAGAGAAACTATTCCTATGCCCACTCAGACTCTCTGATCAGTTTAGATGGGGTTACTAGTCTTCTGAAGTTGTTAGGAATAGGGGCCTCCCTTGTGATTATAAAGAGGATGGGGCCAGCCAACCCATCAAAAGCAAGCCTAATCACAGGGCCCATATCCACATTAGCCCAATCAAAGGATCACATCACTAAATAGGCTTTCCACTAAGCAGGTTCTACAAAATGACATCTAATTAACCGGACTTATTGTATTATGTCAGTCCAAAATAGACCTGCTCATAGGCTTCAAAGCCTGGTTGGTTAAATTGGGCTTTGCCCATTAATAAAAAATTTGGCCTAGCTTTTAATTTTTTAAACCCATTTTTTGTTTACAGGCCAGACTTTAATGGAATTGGGTCAATACCGGGTTAAATCCGGGCCAAACCCGGGTTTGAAAAACAAGTTACTCACTGCAGCGTGACCCCTGTTCTGAGTGTTCTCTCTTCGTTCTGTCTTGGTCTTCACCGTTGAAGCTATAGGCTTGCTTAGTATGGTAAGCGGCGGAGCCAA
>JANHAO010011553.1:0-16908 GCA_026873985.1 Saraca asoca | reverse complement strand
TTTAATATCTAATCCACAGAATGTTTAGTTATGGCTGCCATAGCACTCAATCAAATTGGTCTAGGGCACCCATCTACACTAACATGAATATCCTATTCATCAAATCCATGAATGCTGCAGGGGCATTGGTCAGATCGAAAGACATCACAAAAAATTCATAATGATTATATCGAGTCTGAAAGGTAGTCTTAGGAATGTCTTCCTTCTAAATTCATAACTGATGGTAGCTAAATCGCAAGTCATAGTTGATCAAATAAATTATCAATTCTAGGTAGTGGATACTTGTTCTTCACTATAACCTTGTTTAACTGCCTATAATCAATGCAAAGTCTCAAGGCTCCATCCTTTTTCTTCATAAATAGCACCAGGGCTACCCAAGGAGAACTACTGGGATGAAGAAAACCCTTATCTAATAACTCCTACAATTACACCTTTAACTCTTTCAATTCAACTACTACCATGCAATATGAAGCAATGACAATAGGATCAATCCCAAGGACAACATCAATGCAAAATTTGATTTCTCACTCCAGTGACATTCCTAGGAATTCTTCCTGGAATACATCTTCAAACTCCCAAACCATTGACACACTTTCAACTTTCAGTTCTATTACTTTGGTGTCCCAAATAAATGCTAAATAGGCTTCACATCCTTTTTGAATCATTTTGCTAGCTCGTAGGGTAGAAATTAAATTAATAGGAATATCACCTCTATCTCCCTAGAGTACAAGGACCTCTTTATCTAGTATGTAAAAGCTTATCAACTTATTATGACAATCAATACATGCATAATGTGTCGATAACCAATCATGCCTAAAATAACATCAAAACCTATCATATCTAATACAATCAAGTTAACAAGCAAAATTATTCCTCAAACATTAATCTCACATGAAGAAATCATCTCACAGACTGTCAATGTCTGCCCCCAGAGAGTAGATACTAATAGTTGTGACTTTAAAAGTAGTCAGGGTTTTACAAGTTACATGCCCTGATAAGTAGACACAAAAGAGTGTGTTGCACCGGAATTAAACAAGACATGTTGATTGTAAAATTTAGTTATGTGGATCAAACCTTAGTCAACAGGAACAATTCTTCGAACCTATAAGCTATAAGCTAATAATGCAAGTTTTAACCAAGCAAAAAGAGAAAAAGAGGAAGAGCAATGGACACTAGAGCTTTTAACATGGTTCGGTTAAAGTCAATTGGCCCCCACATCCATGGTGGTTTGTATTTTTTCCTTAAGGTTGTGATTTCCCCTTTGAAATTTAGCAGGGTTATAATATATAAACTCTCTTTGTATTTCTATAGAGTTTCTGCATATCTCTTCTACAATGATCTCCTTCCCCTTTATTTATAGAGGCCAAGAGGTTACAATTGTAAATTTACAAGTTGTAATTCTGTTACATCAAATAATAAATGTACAAGACTACATAGACTCCTGTAATTTGACTTCTCAGGTTACTTTCTACGCGTAAGCCCCCCTTATGAGCTACAGTTTACAGAAAAGGCTTTACAGGTTGTCTGTGAGTGGATGTGTCCTTGATTTAACCTTAACAGGCTTCAAGCTAGGAGAGATACTTTATCCCGTGAGTTTACGCTCTTGTCCCGGGGTCATCGTCGTCTGTTGGTCAGTGAAGTCGAGCTCGTACGTAGCAATGTGAGCCCGTGTGGAGCATATCGTTGGCTACTCAAATTAAGATTCCAGGCCACCTCAGGCTTGCCTTGGTCACGTTCTTTATCTCGAGCTCGCAGCTCATGAACTGGCAAATTGGGGTCTCTATCAAACGACCTTAGTGTTTTGAGAGGTCTGGGCCCTCTCTGACTAGACTTATCTTCTATTGGGCTTTTGTTAACCCATTTATATGATACCGTAAAACACCTATAACATTAGCCCCCCTAACTCTTAGTTCACTTTGTGGATTGGAAGTTGTAGCTTGTTGATGAAAACTAAAGGCTACAATATGCGATGTCATCATTCAGATTCTTACTCCGTCATTTCGCTAGCCCATGCCATCATTTTAGCATTTAATGTGCACACTTTCCCATGATTGTTAATAGGATCATCCGTTGCTAAATATGCTGCCCAGCTCCTTTATCTTTCCCAAATTGTAAAGTATTTGATCTCTACTGAAAGGGCTAAGGCTTTAAGATTTGTTAGGGGCTTGGATGACAAATACTTTAATTCTATTCCATTCACCAAAACTACTGCATATGAAGAAGAATATGAAAGAGAAGTGCAATTAGAAGTGAGGCTCAAAGAAAGAAAACAAGACAGGATAGTTCAATAGGGCCCTAAAAAGATGTCTAGAACCCAAAGCACTAGTGTAGATACGGGAGGACAGTGAATAACAACTTCAAATACACCCCAATTTGGGAGGTCTTTAGGTGCCACTATTCCTAGTCGCCCTTCTTCTGGGGTATCTAGCTCCCATCCTACCAGTTTAGCCAGGTTTGAGACATCCAGATTATGTCCAAACTGTGGAAAGTTTCATTTTGGGGCTTGTAAGCAAAGGACCAGAGCTTGTTTTAGATGCGGCCATGAGGGCCATTTAGTGAGGGATTGCCCTAAATTGTCCACTTCTTCGGGTGATATCCCGCCCGTGGGTATATCAGGTAGTACCCCATCTACCAGGCCCTCGGTACTTGGATCTGCTACTAGAGGAGGGAGCAAAGGGCCTGCTAGTAGAGGCCATGGCAAGGGTGAGAGTACTACTACTCGAGTTTTTACCTTGATGAGACAGGAGGCACAGGCTTTAGATGCAATGGTTACAGGTACTTTGATTGTAGACTCTATTTTCACTTATGTTTTATTTGATTCAGGTATAACACATTCCTTCATGTCTACTTATTTGGCTTTACAATTAGTGAAACCTCGGTAACCTCTCAAATCACAACTGTTGGTATCTACTCCTTTGGGGCAGACATTAGCAGCCTATGAAATGATCTGTTCTTGTGAAATTAAAGTTTATGGAATCATTTTGCCTGTTAATTTGATAGTATTAGACATGGTAGATTTTGATATTATTTTGGGCAAGGATTGGTTGTCTACTCACCATGCATGTGTTGATTATCATAACAAGTTGGTCAGCTTCCACATTCCAAATAGAGAGTCTTTATATTCCAGGAAGATAGGGGAAATACCCCTGTTAACCTAATCTCTACCTTACATGTTGGTAGAATGATTAAGAAGGGATGTGAAGCCTATCTAGCATTCATTTGGGACACTAGAGTAATAGAATTGAAAGCAGAAGATGTACCGGTAGTTTGAGAATTTCTAGATGTTTTTTCAAAAGATGTACATGGGATGCTGCCAGAGCGGGAAATTAAATTTTGTATTGATGTTGTTCTTGGGACTGACCCTATTTCCATTCCCCCATACCGTATGGCACTGGTAAAGTTAAAAGAGTTAAATTTGCAATTATAGGAACTATTAGTAAAAGGTTTTATATGTCCCAGCACCTCTCCTTTGGGAGCTCCACTATTGTTTGTAAAGAAGAAAGATGGAACCTTGAGGTTGTGCATCGACTACAGGTAATTAAATAAAGTCACTGTAAAAAATAAATATCCATTACCCAGAATTGATTATTTATTCGATCAACTCTAAGGTGCACAATACTTTTCATAGATTGATTTACAATCTGGCTACCATCAGCTTTGAATTCGGAAAGAGGATATTTCGAATACTACTTTTCAGACTCGATACAGCCACTATGAGTTTTTAGTGATGTCTTTTGGCTTGATTAACACCCCTGCAGCTTTTATGAATTTGATGAACAGAGTTTTCATGCTTTATTTGGATCAATTTGTGATTATGTTTATTGATGATATTCTGGTGTATTCTCCTAATAACTAAACTCATGAGCAACACCTAAGACTGGTATTGTAGACTCTACGAGAACACTAACTTTATGCAAAGTTTTCAAAGTATGAGTTTTGATTGACGAGTGTGGCTTTCCTAAGACATGTGATCTCTAAGGAAGGTATTAGTGTAGAACCTAAAAAAGATAAGGTAGTCCAGAATTAGCCCAACCCATCTAAGTGACAGAGATTCGTAGTTTCTTGGGTTTGGCTAGTTACTATCATCAGTTTGTAAAAGATTTCTCTTGGATTTCAGCTCCGTTGACTAAGTTAACTCAGAAGAATGTGAAATTTGAATGGTTTGAAGCATGTAAAGCAAGTTTCCAACGATTGAAGGAATGTTTCACCACAGCACTAGTGTTGGCCTTACCCACTAGCGGTAGTAATTATGCCATATATTGTGATGCTTCTAGGATTGGCCTTGGGTCTGTTCTAAGGTAATAAGGTAGAGTTATAGCCTATGCATCAAGACAACTTAAAAAGCATGAACAGAACTACCCTACTCATGATTTGGAGATGGTCGCAGTAGTTTTTCCTTTAAAAATTTGGCACCATTATCTATATGGTGAGAAATGTGAAATCTATACTGATTACAAAAGTTTGAAATACATTTTTGAGTAAAAATACTTGAATTTAGGGCAACGCCATTGGTTAGAGTTGGCAAAAGACTACTATTGTTCTATTTTCTACCATCCCGACAAGGCTAATATGGTAGCGGACGCCTTGAGTAGGAAATCTATGGGAAGTCTTGCTCATATAAAAATGAACAGAAGGCCGATGATTTGGGAGTTACATGAAACAGGGATCTTTTTGGTTCATGCGTAGGTGCAGTTCCCTCTAGTTGATCAAATTATTTAAGTGCAGGGTCAAGATGAGAATTTAAAAAAATTGCTAAGAAAAATGGAGAAGGAACCCGAATCTGGGCTATCAAGAAATGGAAGAGGGGCACTAACCTACCAAGGCTGCCTTTAGGTACTTGAAGTTTTTAAACTGTGACAGCAACTCATGAATATAGCCCATTTATCTTTTTATACGATGCATCCTAATAGCAATAAAATGTATCAAGACCTCAGGATGGGCTATTAGTCAGAAGGAATGAAGTGGGACATAACAGACTTTGTTTCTAGATATCTCACGTGCCAACAAGTCAAAGCTGAACACCAAAGACCTGTGGGATTGCATCAGAATTTAGAGATTCCTAAGTGGAAATGGGAAAGAGTAACAATGGACTTTCTTACTAGGTTTCCCAAGACTTCAAAGGGGTATGACTCAATTTGCATGATTGTTGATCGATTGACCAAGAACGCTCATTTTCTTCCAGTAAAGACCACCTACTTAGCCTCCCAGTATGCTCAATTATACCCATATCGGATTGTGTCCTTGCATAGGGTTCTATTGTCTATTATATTCGATTGAGGGACATAGTTCACTGTATGATTTTAGAGATCTTTTCAAGAGACCTTAGGATCACAACTCTATTTTAGCACAACCTTTCATCCTCAAATAGATGGTCAGCCTGAAAGGACTATTCAAGTTCTAGAAGATATGCTTCAGACTTGTGTATTAGAATTTGAGGGTAGCTGGGAGAGATACTTACCATTAATTCAATTTGCATATAACAATAGCTACCACTCTGCTATCAGATGGCCCCATTTGAGGCATTATATAGGAGGAAATGTAGGTCCCCTATTGGATGGTTTGAAGTTAGAGAGATGAAGTTGTTAGGTCCAGACTTAGTACGGGATGCAACTGAAAAAGTGAAGATTATTCATGAAAAACTAATAACCACCTAGAGTCGTCAGAAATCCTATACAGATAAGAGAATAAGGTACTTGGAATTTCAAGTAGGGGACCAGGTGTTTTTGAAGGTATCACCCATGAAAGGGATAGTTCATTTTGCCAACAAAGGAAAGTTAAGTCCCCGTTATATAAGTCTTTTTTCCTATTAAGAAAAGAATTGGTACTATAGCTTATAGGTTGATTTTACATTTGAAAGTAGGGAATGTCCATCCTGTCTTCCATATGTCCATGTTGAGAAAATATGTTTCGGATCCATCACATATTCTACTGCAAATCTCGATTGAATTGGATAGTCACCTCACCTTTGAGGAACACCCTATGGCTATTGTGGACCAACAACTAAGAAAGCTTCATTCTAAAGAATATCCATCAGTAAAAGTCATATGGGAGAATCATGGAAAACAAGAAATGACTTGGGAACTAGAATCTCTTATGAGAAGCAGATATCCTCACTTATTTAGTTAGCCTTGAGGTATGAAACCTCACACTTTGTATTCGTGTTGTAAGAATTCAGGGACGAATTCTTTTGTAAGGGGAGAGTTTGTAATACCTTAAAAAAAGAAGGACTAAAATGAAAAGTTCCTACGAGGACTAAAATGAGAAGTTTTGTTTACGATAGGGCAAAATTTGATGCAGTGCATAGTGTGGGGGCAGAAATGTATTTGCCTTATGCCATAAAAAATATCCAGCTAGCCTTTTCTTCCTCCATTCCTAAGTTTTCTTGAAACCTTCACCTTCCGGCTCTCTCATCCTTCTCTGTCAACGCCTTCCTTTTTTCAGTGAGTTTTCGACACTTCTCTGGCATTTTTCTTTCTCCGATGTCGATCACGCTTGTCCTAAAGTGTGCTAGCAGCTCGACACCTCCGTTTCTGTCCAAATGCCACCTAGCAAGGCCATATTCTTTTTCTTTGTACTTGAAACTTCTGACGAGCAGTTCTTCGGTCTAATCTGGTTTGAGTAGGCTGAATCCTTCAACCACCTTTGGCATCCTTTCTCCATCAAGCAGTAACATTTTCGTCCCTGTGTGGAGTTGGTTTACTTAGCTACCTTCTTCTGGCTGCCGGCAATCCTTCAGCTCTGGTGGAGCTCCTCATCGGCACTTTGAAAGCAGATGAGTATTCCTAAATCATAAAATTTATTTTATAGCAATTCCATAATTAAATTTCAAGATATTTAGTTGAAACCCTCATGTGAAGTTTCTGAAGAAATTTGGGATTTTTGTGATTGTGTTGTTCTAAAGGTATTACTGATAAAGTATTGAACTCATTTGCCCTAAAACTTTGCTAATTCCGTAATTAGGCTGAATAATCTCATTTCCAAGTTAGCTGAACTAGTTTCTAAGGTGTGTTAAGGTGAGTTGACAATTCTTTTCATTGAAAAATCCCATGTGTAAATATGATAAAATTTTACTATGTAAGATGGTATAATTCCTTATAAATAATAGAAATTTTTCTATATGTAAATTTGATTTTGAAATGGTTTATTGTTTTAAAATTATACGTTACTATCTTACTTTACATTATTGACATTGATGACACTACTTTTCTACTTGAATGGATATGGAAATGTATTAGCTGGCTTGTGTATGTTTTAATAAATATTGCTTACTCGATTGATGAATTTCTTGTCATATAATGTGTTTTAAATGCTGATTGATGTGCCACAACCATTATGAATTTTCTTGGCAATCCTTAGAATATGTGAATTACCCAAGCAGGAATGGATATGGTGGGAAATGTAGGGGTTTGTACTCAAGTGCACTTGGGGATATGAAATCACTCGAGTAGGAATGGATAAGGCGGGAAATATATGGATGAATATAAATGTTTATGAGCATTCGGCAGATGTGTTGGATGGCTTGTGATGATGAGTATGCTCATATTCTAATGGTTACCTATTTGAAATATAAACTTACGGAAAATCCATTTGTATGAGTTTCTATATTGGAGTTTAATGAAATTTTTGAAGATTACTGATTTCCTCTTCTGTTTATTTTCATGTTGTTAGATATTATGCTTTTCATTGTTTAGTTTCTTGCTGACTTATAGATTAAACTGTACAAAATGACATTAGTTGTTGAATGGGTAAGCATAATTACATGATTACATTTTTATATATATATGTCTGTATATATGAGCATGATTCCGTTCCATAGGGATTTTAAGATGATCACAAGATTGTTTACTCACTGAGTTTCAACGAAACTCAACATTCTCTTTTTCTTGTTTTTCATAGCCTCAGGATTCTCTTTTGATCCCTCCATCTCACCCAAACACCATATCTACTCCTTGAGTGAGTAAATCACCTCTACAAAGTTTATAAGTTTACATATGATAGAGTTGTTAGCAGTTGATAAGATGTATTGTATTTATATGTATGTTATCTTGCTACCCAGTAGAATAGGAATGATTTAATCTAGGCCACTGTTTACTTTTGTCATGTGTTGTACAGGTTATTTTGGGCACATAGCCCTTTTTGTGTATATTGGCATTATGCCTGATGTTCGAAAAATAGGGGAAACTTTACCATATTTCCAGTAGAATTATTTGTACATGTTTAAACTGGTATCTATAAAAGCTATGCATATTCAGTATAAATTGCATTGTTAGGCTTGTAGAAGGGTTTTTGCCAGTGACCTCCTACACCAGTCATATTCCATAGGTTGGGGCATGACACAAGAGCGCCAAGTAGGGAGTAATGACGATCCCAACCCCCCGATCCAGGATAAGGAATAGGCATTTATCTCGATTGAAGTGACCTCTAGAAGCGGTGAGATTGCTGGATAATCCGTTCTTTGACATGATCCTGGTGAGAGACAACAGCTCACAGGGAGCCCTTCGAATCATTCACTCTTTAAATGTTACCCGTCAAATATTGAGCTGGATAAGCTTTGAAACATAGTCAAGGGCTAGCATTTTCCCGAAGGCTGTTGCCTTATGGCACCATGTCCTGACAACCATGCAGCCCATCCTACTTAAGGGTTTATTACTATTAGTACTCATCACCTATATGTCCAGCTCAAATTTCTAGTTCACTCATACATCATTTATTTATTAAATAAATTGAAGCTTTGCCCCTTCCAGCTAACCCTAAACTCTTATTACCAGCTCACTTCCTTGGCTCTCATGTATTTGAGAAATAATTTTTCATCACCATCCATGAGAGTTTTGTGTCACCTTTACAGTATTAGGAGTATGGATTATCCAAATAGGATCTATTATCTTTCATCTCGATGTTTTGAGTTTAACAAGATCTTACCTCAAAGGGATGCTAAGGGTAAATCAAATGTGAGGAGTTATAAAACTCACTGGTTTTATGTTTCATGCTCGTCTCTGTGTCCCCTCCGTAACTTTGGTTTTGTGTTAACCATAGGTAGGCAAGCTGAAGTTATATGAGCTACTATTAGTTCACATCATTGCTTCTGACGTCTTGTTTTACTCTTTGTAGTCGGGGTTGGCAAGGTAAAGCTAGAGATTGAAGTTGAGGAGGCTAAAGTATTACACCAATTTCTCACTATTGACAACTTGAAAAACAATCTAAAGTTTGACAATGACCTCCTTCGATCTTATAGGCTAATTCGATCATTGAGCATTGAGCTCACTAGAGAGATCAGAGCTCATCAAATCAAGGAAATCAATTCAGCTCGTTTAAAAGATTACAAAAGCATAGTGGAGCCCATTCACTGGGATCCACCCTCTAACAAGTCTGGTGAGCTCAAGGTCACTGCAACCTCACCAAGCCTATCACGGTGGCAGCCTCTATTACTTCAAATCAATCCCCTATGCTAACTGTAACATCCCCTTAGGAGTTAACTCCCTCCTCGTATCTCGAGATGACTGAGGTAGTCATGGTTGCGGTCACACTAGAGCCCCTGCTAAGAAATAGAAAGTAAATAAAGGGAAAAAGGTCGCCACCTTTTCAAAGTAAAAAACTCACAGAGTTGTGGCTGAAGAGCATTATTCGAGCCTTGGCCTAAACACGCAAGGGTTTTTTAATTTCGTTTGGGAAAATATTAAGGAGATTTTAGGATCTTTTACTAGCCTCTAAGTATTAGAAACAGACAAGATCTCAAATGGAGGGCTAACGCGATACACCACTCATCAGGGCCTATTAGTAAGTGGCATCCTTCCACTTTGATTGTTTTGCTTCTTCGTGATCTGACTTGATTCATCTAATTTTCCAGAGTCTGTTGGGAATCATGAAGATGGGGGAGACACTCCAAGCATCGAAGGAGAAGAATGCTAGACTTGGGGAGGATTTAGTTGCTATAATGGCAAAGGCCCTAAAGCTGGAAAACAAGGCCTGAAATGCTGAAGTCACCCAAAGGGATGCCGAGGAGGCCCAAGCTTGCGAGATGGAAAATCATGAGGCTGTCATATTTAAGCTTAAGAAATCCATTGAGGAGCTGTCTAGAGTAAAGGGCAATCTGGATATGGTAATTTGTGGCCATGATTCAGCAATAAGACAATTCAAAGCTACAGCACAGTGGGCTAAGACTGCAAGGGTAGAGCTTGAGGAAACCAGAAGAGAGATCGCTCTAAAACAAGAGGGGGTTGACTAGGTCAAGGCTAAGACTACTAAGCAGGTCATAAAGGGGATAGAAAAAGTGGAGTTAAATACATGCTCTTCTTTCCTGTATAATCTATGGAAGCGGCACCTAAACATAGATCTTTCCTTTTCTGGGGAGGACACCTTAAGGGAAGTAAAGACCTTTGAAAAGAAAGCTGCAAAAGCTCTAAGGACCACTTCTTCAAGCAAAGGTGTGAGATCTGCAAGTGGAGACCCCTACAGAAGGGGTTGTTTAGAGAGAGAGCGATCTGCAAGTGATGAAAGCTCCTGATAACCAAGCAAGGGATGGCCTGCCTGCTATGCAAAATGGCCCTACCTCAGCTCCTGAAAATTAGACCTCTTAGGATAAAATTTTGCAACTTTAAACTTTATCTATAAGTTTTGTATTCGATCATGGACTTCTTATGAATTCACCTCATTGGGGCATTAGATTTTAATATTTCGCATCAAATGCTTTATTGAGAATGATATGTAAGGCATCATAGGTAGATCTTACAAACCACAACTCAATAATCATTAAACATGGCGCTCAACGAGTTAATTAACTTTAATGAGTGAGACATAATACATGATCAAATATTGGAACAATTGCATGAATCAAAGTAAATAGGCTTCGACCAGAAAATCATAAAAGGATATATGCAAGGTTGAATGTCCAATTGGACATATTAATGCTCCCTAAATAGCACAAGATTTGAATGCTTGATTAGGTTGCATAGATATACCTTTAGGTATAATGTCATATGAAGACCACGAGCAATAGTTCGCATGATGGCTGCGAATGTCCCATAAGAGCTATGAACAATAGGTCACATGAGAGTTGCACAGGTAATCTTATGTGAGATTGGGGGCAGCCCCATGCCCAAATGGCTAGTGATCCTTTGCCAGACTAAAGGTAATGGCTGGTGATCCTGTGCCCGACTGAGGGCAATCTCATGCCCGAATGGCTAGCGATCCAATGCCAAATTGAGGGCGATCCCATGCCCAAATGGCTGGCGATCCTATGTCAGACTAAGGGTAATGGCTAGTGATCCTATGCTAGACTAAGGGTGATCCCGTGCCTAAATGGTAGGGGATCCTGTGCCAGACTAAGGATAATGGTTAACAATCTTGTGCCAAACTGAGGGCAATAGTTGGCAATCCTATTCTAGACTGAGGGTGATCTCATGCTTATCTGATATTGAGTGAAATTTAGCTTTTAGCATTAAGAGCTTTAGGATAAACAACATTCAGTGCAAGATTAACATGTGAACTTGTACTTGAATTTTCTTGAAAATTTATGCAGAAAATATTTAACATTAGATTCTAAAGACAAATTGGAATACTTCATTTACATCCAAATAATATTAAAGAGAAAGTTAAAGATACTAAACCATTGTAATTATGGACACTGGAACTAATAACACTATTAGGTAGCTAGTTACACCATAAAGTGTCTCAAGCATCCCCTCTTGATGAGGTCCTCAATGGTGTCCTTAAGCACCTAACATTCTGAAGTATTGTACCTGACCTCATCATGATAGGCACAAAATTGTTCCTTGTTACATCTACATTTATTGCAAGTTTTTCAAAATTGGGGTTTCCTTAAGTCCTCTCTATCTTTTTTAGCTACAAAAATCTTGTCTTGATGTCAGAGAGAAGCCTATAAGTTTCATAGCAACCTTAACGTTGAGGTCACTCACTTTTGGACTTTTTCGTAGGTCAGTAATCAGAGTTGTCCTAGACATTTTCATCTTTGTCCCTTTGACCAGAGCCACATGCATTGTCCTCGTGTCCAGACCTCTTTGAGCTGAAAGTTTCTTCCCACCTGATTTCTTTGGTGGCTGGCTCATAAAATTAGCCATGTCCCTCACAGAGGACTTGTATATATCCTTATACAACTTCCTATCTTTACAGAGTCCAACTAAGATAGTTGTAAAGATGCTCTCATTTGACGAGTTTTCCACATTGCAAACCTTACACCTAAATCGGGCAATGTAGTCTTTCAGAGATTCATCCTCTCATTAAAAGACCATTGTGAGGTGGCAAGGTGATGCAAGCTACCTTTTCAATGCCTTGTATTGGCTAAGGAACTTTGTTTGGCACTCTTCCCAAATACGAATGCCATGAGCTAGAAGATTCCTAAGCCATGCCTGAGGTATTCTCCCGAGGGTGGCTGGGAAAATGCGACATTTAACCAGTGGGTTAGTCATCCAAAGATCAATCAGGATATTGAATACGTCCAAGTAATCGTACGGGTCACTGTCTCTGTCATATAACGAGATCATGGAAACCTTCAATCTACGAGAAGAGGCTTTGTTTGGATTTCTTGGGCAAAAGGGGTCCTTTCTTCATCATAGTCCTACTGGCCCTGAACTACAGGTCACCCTTCGAGCCACTACACCCTACGAAGCAACTCTTTGATCACGAGATTCTACGTATCGAACCGATCACTAGAGGATTGATAGCTCTTTAAATCCTCTCAGCTGTGGAAATGAAGATTGTAATCAAAGACTTTACACATCATCCAGCTTGGGCTTCCTCCTCAATACGACTTCCTATGTCATTGATCGCCTTGATTACTACTCTTGTGAGCCCAATGGGCCTCCGATCTCAATAGCAAATTGTGCGAGTGAAAGGGTTTACTTCACCTGTGCTCTTTTCCAAAGGATTTTTCCTGTTGTGCTCTTGGCTGTCGAGGCCCTTCTCTGAGCACTGCAACTCAACCGGTGCTTGCACGCCTTGGGTTTGTGCATGAGCCAATATCTTAACTACATCAACTAGTTCCTTCATTTTATTTTCAAGTGTTTCTTGATGCTAATGCCATCCTTGAACTTTGTCAGCCTCAGGACCAATAGGTTGGTGATGAGTTTGTGATAGCATGCCAATAACAGGATCTATTGTGCGGGTAGGTGAGGTGCCTGGGCCAGGGAGGGTAAATCCCCTCAATGATGATCCATACTACTTCACATGACCCTCAAGGTGGTGAACGGTAGCACTAGTGCTCCGAGTGACTCTTCCTCTTGCCATGGTAGTTATATAGTAAATAAAAGAAGAAACACAATGGAGGCCCTCCTTCTAGCACTAAAATGTTAAAGATAAAATTTAGTTCTGTGGATCTAAACCTTAGTCAACAGGAATGGTTCTTGAAACCCCCAAGCTGCAAGCTGATCATGTAAGTTTTAGCTAAGCAAAAAGAGAAAAGAAGGAAGAGCGATGGACACTAGAGATTTTAACATGGTTCGGTTAAAGCCAATCGTCCCCTACGTCCACGATGATTTGTATTTTTGCCTTAAAGCTGTGATTTCCCCTTTGAAATTCAGCAAGGTTATAGTATACAAGCTCTCTTTGTATTTCTACAAAATTTCTACATATCTCTTCTACAATGATCTCCTTCCTCTCTATTCATAGAGGCTAGGAGGTTACAATTATAAATTTACAAGTTGTAATTCTATTACATCAAATAATAAATATACAAGACTACATAGACTCCTGTAATTTGGCTTCTGCAGGTTACTTTCCGCACATAGGCCCCCTTGTGACCTGGTGTTTGCAAAAAATGCTTTGCAGGTTGTCTGCAAGCGGATGTGTCCTTGATTTAACCTTAATAAGCTTCAAGCTGGGAGAGATACTTTATCCTGCGAGCTGATGCTCTCGTCCCAGGGTTATTGTCGTCCGTTGGTCAGTGAAATCAAGCTCATGCTTAGCGATGTGAGCCCGTGTGAAGCATATCATTGGCTACGCGAGTTGAGATTCCAGGCTACCCAGGGCTTGCCTTGGTCTCGTTCTTTGTCTTGAGCTCGTAGCTCGTGAATTGGCAAGCTAGGGTCTCTATCAAGCGGCCTTAATGTTTCAAGAGGTCTGGGCCCTCTCTAACTACACTCATCTTCTATTGGACTTTTGCCAACCCATTTATATGATACCAAAAAACACCTATAATATGACATAAGCTGAAATAGAGTCTACCATCATGTGACTATTGCATCTGAAGCCTGTGCATCCTACCTCGTCAAGGTAAATACTCATGCAGCAGTCCCCTAACCACTACCACAACCCTTATTGGCTGACCCTCTGCTCCTACCTCTAGTAGGGGATCCAGATACTGAGGGCCTAATGGATGAAGCACTACCAGACATACCTCCGGCCCTAATGCCATTAGATGAAGTAGACAAATTAGGACAATCCTTCACAACGTGGCCTTCTTGATCGCATCCAAAGCAAGCTCTAGTCCCTTGCTTGCAAGGCCCAGAATGATTCTTCCCATAATTCTGACATGTCTTGATGTCTTAAATCTGGTTGAAGTGGTAGGATAAGAACTAGACCCCCTAAAAGAACGACGGTTAGTAGTAGTGGCACTTGAAGGTCTCCTAAACTGGGTGTACTTGAAGCTATTAATCGCTGTCTCTCTGCATCCCCACTAGAACTTTGAGTTCTAGATTTCTTTCTAGAGCCCCTTTGAATTTCTCTATCCTGTCTTCTTTCTTTAAGTTTCACTTCCAATTCCATTACTTTGTCATACAGTTCCTTATACATGGTATTCTTGGAAAATGGTATGGCATTAAAATATTTATCATCCAAACCCCTAGCAAATCTCAAAGCTTTATCCCTTTCAGTATGGATCAAATTTCTTGCAAACTGAGAGAGATAGAGGAATTGTGCAGCATACTCAGAAACTGTTAATCCTCTTTATCTTAAATTATAGAATTCTTGCATCTTTTCATATCACTACCCTTCAAGGAAAAATTACTCTAGGAAGGCTATGTGAAACATTTTCTAAGTGATGGTTCCTTCACCTGCGGGTTTACTTTGTTCCCATGCTTGATACCTTCTTCTAGCCACTCCATCAACTTAGAATTTTACCAGCTTTACTACCACTTCTTTAGGACATTTTATAATCCGCCATGACTGCTTAATTTGATCCAAAAATCCTATCGGATCTATAGATGATCCAGCTCCCAAATATCTATGAGGTCCCATATTCTGAAAGCCACGCATATATTCTTCAAAGCTTTTGGTGGATAATGGTGCATGAGGTGGAAGTGGTTAAGGCATTTAAGCCTCCACCCTCCTTTCTTGTCTCTAAGTTTCTTACTGAGTCATTTTATTCATAAACTTCATCTTAATATTCTTAAAATCTATGAACCATGCTGGAGCCTCAGAGGAAGAGGGACCAACTGAAGTCCTCAATGGGCAACGTGCTCCTGATTCAAATTAGAAGCTTTTTTCTTGTGATTCATTTCATGCCGATCTGCCTTGGCCTCTAGTATGGCCTCTGCCTCTGGGCCTACCCCAGTCCCAAGGCAAAATCTAAGAAGAAGAAGATGGTTGTTGAGATACTTCTTCAGACACTTCATCAGTTCAACGTCTGTGGGGGGGGAGTCGCATTCTAGGCAGCATTTTCCTATTATGGAAATAAGAAGATTTGTTTAGGCAGGATACACACATAGGATTAAAAATTTAGGAAATATAGAGATTATCAATATATATTCATGGTGGGGGCATTAATATATCCTTATTTATGTGTCATGCTCCTGGGCGCACTATCATAAACTCAGTATGCCTATCCCAATTTAACAACTGGAGACCTCGAAAATGCACCTAAACCCTAGAGCCTAGTTCTAATATCAACTTTGTCATACCCCAACCCATAAAATGTGACCAACGTAGGAGGTTACTAGTAAGAAATCTCTTACAAGCCTGACAATGTAAATTATACAGAATATTCAAAACTTTTATAAATGCATAGTTAAACATTCACATGACAATTCTATCGAAAATCTAACAGAATTTTTCCTATTTTTTGGACATCCAGGCACAAGGCCTACACACACAAAAAAAAAAGGGCTCCATGCTGAGGATAACCTATATAACAACATGACAAAAAAATGCAGTGGTCCAGGCTAAACAATCCATGTCTTACTAGGCATCCAGTCATGATAAGCATGTAAAATGCATTCCTCCCAACTGCCATCAATTTCCACCATTTGTATACCTGCGTACTTCGTAGAAATGACTTATTCTTTCAAGGAGCAAATCCTGTATCTGTGTGAGGTAGAAGGATGGTAGGAGAATCCTACGGCTTTAAAAAAAATATGGAAAGAGAGGAGTGAGTTTCATAGAAACTCAGTGAGTAGATAATCTTATAAAAATCGAATCATCATTTATAAGTTATGTATGAAAGTAAACATAATCGTGAAGATAAGCTTACCTGATTAAATATATAAATCCCACAAAAAGTTGGAAGTTTCGATCATTCGGATAATAAGTAATTGAAAATGCAACATTCAATAATATAAAAATTCATCATCAAAATATATTACTATGAAACTACATTTAACTTGATTACCAATGAACAAATTCAAGAGGTAACCATCATAATATAACATAATCGTAGTCATAAGCCATCCAACACGTTTGTCAAATGCTCATGAATAATCTATACATCTCTTTACACTTTCTTCCTTATACACTCCTACCCGAGAAATTAACCTGTTCCCAAGTGCAGTTGAGGGTTACCACCTAATTTTTCAGTGGATCCAGTATCTTAATCATATTCAAAACACATCACATAGCATAAAGATTCTTATATGGGTAAGCAATATTTATCAAATCACATAGTAACTTGCTAATGCATTTTCATGTCCATTTGTCATGAAGAAAATAGAGATATCAATTTCAATAACATAGATCAAGATGAAA
>JANHAO010011552.1:0-16890 GCA_026873985.1 Saraca asoca | reverse complement strand
ATTATCTACTCACCTCATAAGCACATAATATTCATCTTGGATTCCAAAATAGCCAATGTAGACAACTCCTTAAATCCTTCTCATTCTTTGGACACTAAACATAATTAATTGCTAAAATTAACATCTAATTGTCATGAATATCTTTCTACTTACTATAAGCCATCCTAAGTCAAAATCTCAAGAACTTAAATTTATTTAGGCCTTTAATGGTAACTACCCAAAAATCTTGTACTAAGTAAGGCATGTTTTTCTTACTTCCAAACTGACTATAGGCAAATCAGCAATTGAGTCTTATAGCAAAAATAATCAAGAAGAAATTTGAGGAAAGGTTAAGCCAAATTGAATAATTTAATGGGTTATCTACAAATTAGTAATAAACCTTTGTAAGGTTGCTTATAGGTTGCGAAAAAAATGTCTCTAAACAATCTAATTCTGTATCAGTTGAGCTCAACCAAATTGTTCAACTTGTACAGAGCAATATAGTAGTAGGGTCTCTCTCTCAATCTTATCGTTGATTCAACCCTCCCTCTGAAAATAGCTTTAGTGGGTAGTGGTGATCATAAGGCTTGGCTGAGCAGGAGGACAATGACAACTGATGGGGTTGATCAGGCATGAACCATAGTGCTAAGGTGCTTTAGTTCGAAGGTGACTCCATTAGCTAAGGTAGTAGGGTTAGCATGTCTAATGAACAACTAGCAGTATTCCAACGGGACACAGAGCTGCTAGTTGAAGTTTATGTAATAGTGAGCTGGAGCTCTCACTAGAAAGCAGACTGGGAATAGGGGATGAATGATAAAGGTTGATCAATGTTGGACAGCAGTAGCTTAGAAGTGGAGCGATCGTATCGGCTGCCTGGATTATAGAATGATTCGGAGTAAAGCTCGTCAGTTGGAGCAAATTGAAGCTAGCTAGAGTGAGGCCGAAGTAGACTAAGAATAGGGCTACAACACATCAAACAAAAAATGAAAGTTAAGTAGAAGCACATTTAGGAAGAAGAAACAATAGTAGATCGGGAGGAAGATAGAATCTGATCAGAAGAAGAAGGGTTCAGCCAAGAAAAGGGGAGAAGAAGTAGAGTACAATTTGCACTAGTCAACATAGAAGAAAAAAAGAAATAAATAAAGAAAAAGAAGAGAAAAAGGGGAAAATTATGTTTTGGCCACAACATGAATTTAAAATACTCACTATAATACACAAAATTACCATATTTTTTTATCAAACTATACATAAGTTAGAGTAAAAATTATGTACTTTTAAGCCATAATTTTACAAATTTACTATTATCTTAATCTATTTACTAGAATATTACACCTAATGACACATACTCTCTTATCCTAATTTCACTAAAAGGAAATTCTCTAAGCAAACCGATCTTGATTCGCAAGTTTTCCATGTCAATGATTCTAGAAAATCTATTAATGCCAAGTAAGAATGGTGATAATGGTAATTCAAATATCAAGACAACCCAAGAAACAAATATGCAAAGTTACTCTTCAAAATCATCATTTCACAAATTACCCTAAGATTGAAGAAGGTATCTTTCAATGATTGAATTAAATCATCAATATATATACATGTATACATGCTAGATTCATCTTCATCATCATCTTCCAATTCAAGTGATGATAATGACATAATGGAAGATACAGGCTGTAGCATAGACTTGGAGCTGACATCAAGTACTACTTGTTACAATGAGCATGAGACAAAGGAATATGAAAAACCAAGTAGCTTAAATGAAACGTTAGTGATGGCCCCAATGATAGTGATAGTAATCCTAAGAATAAAGAAAGCATAATAAAATTATGTTGCAATAATGTTTTTATTAAGAATAAATGAAACACAATAGAATTAAGCTACAACAATGCTTTTACCAAATATGACAAGGTTAAAGTTCAAGAGGTGTAGCTAGTAGCTTTCTTCTTCTTCTTCGAAGTTACTATAGAAGAGTCAATAGTTACTCAAGAGGAGCCAATGGTTACTTTGGTTGAGGCCAAAGCCTAGGGTTTTATTTTCTATAACTTACATTGGTCAAACCCTTGGCAAGCCACATTGGTTAGCCATTTATGAAGTCAAGAGGGTGTGTGTTAGGTGGTACCATGGTAGGTGGTCTCGGGTACCTCAAATACCTAAATCTAAAGCAAGTAAACCAAAACCATAGTAATTAGTGACAACTCAACAATAATTGAAGATAATTCTAGAGTGATAAGGACATACTTAATTAGAAAACTATCCTCCAAGAACAAAAAACTAGTATCCAGAGGTCAAGAGTCTAGCTCAGAAAGCTCTAATTATGAACAATAAAATCAAGATATAATTAATAGCCAAGAATTAGTAATTTCAAACATAGAACAAAGCCTCAAAAATTGGAATATACCTAAAGTTCCTACTAGTCAAATTTATCAAAAATGAACATTTGATTTCTTTCATTTTATTATGGTAACATGTGAACATGATATAAACATTAGTAAAACCTATGAATCATTACCACTTTTCTCAAAACCTATGATAGATAATCATAAAAAACACTAATTATATCCATATAGGATTAATTCAAGTAGCTGCAAAACCTCTCCATAGATTAGGGATAGATACTCCTGTCCTTATAATCTTTAGAGATGCGAGAGCAACAACCTTCAAAAATTCAATATTAGCTTGTCTATAGTCAAATCTTTGTAATAGTCCAATATATTTTAACTACTTTCCAAATTATATTGTAAGTTTTAATGATCCAAAAATTTATGACTTTTTAAGCCTAATTATTAAAACAAAAGAAGGATTATAGATAGATGGAACAAGACATGTAGACGTAATATTTAGGATTCAATATAAATTTCTTAAAACAAATCTTAATATTAAAGCTTTAAGAACTTCACCATTAGGAGAAACTATCCTTATAAAAGCTAATACTCAAAGGTCTTCAATATTGACCCCAAAACTTTTAACATGATGAACTTTCATTTATGGAATTTACCTGAACTTATGCCTCAAAAAATTGAAGAAAGTTTAACAATCAGTTAAATAATAGAAAGCCCATTAGGAGATGTATCATTAAAATTCAATAGTATTCCAAGATTTATTACGATTTCAAGATGTCCAGCTTCTTCTAATTTTACCTCTAGAAATTCAATAGATTGACTTTCAACATCCGATTTAAAGGAAAAATTAGTAAAAATTGAAAGAATAAAATATGGTAAAAATATTCCAGAATCTCAATATAGGATAGACTATGCTTCAACACGAGAACCCACTTCTCCAACCTATTCAAAAATGAAAAGCCAACTCAACATGGTGAAAAAATTTGAAATAGATCATAAAAGACTTCAAGACCATTATTTTGCTCCAAAAAACAAAAAAAAAATGTGAATGATATATATTAAAATTTCCTTTAGAAACTAAAAAACAAATAAGAAATCTTTACCTCAAAAATTTAGAAGAAAAATGTCAATATATTTACTTTTTTAATTGGCAAAGAAAATATTGCAAAAAAAGAAATATAGACTATCCTTTCAAAACTTTAGAAAAAGGTTAATCAAAAACTCAACAAGAAAAAGATACATGTCAACCCAGGTTCCATCAAGAAAATAACACTTGTCAACCTAAAATAGAACCTAAAGAAAACACTAATGAGTCTAGTCTCAATAATTTCAATAAAGAAACCAAGTACGACTTTTCAAAAGAAAAAGAAAACTCTAATGAACACTATGTAAACTCAAAACTTCCAAGACGTTCACCTAACCTAGCCATATGTTCCCTTACACTAAAATATAAGGTAACTAAAGTCAAAAAAAGAAGAAGAAAGCAATAACCCACCCAAGAATGACACTACAAAATTTTCACCCAATATTAATATTCTTTCAAAAGACTTAAGACCATTAATAGATATAATAGATAAAATATTAGATGAAGAAATCAAAAGGGAATATCTATTAAAACTCAAAGAAATAATATATCAATAGGAGAGTAAAGATGAAATAAAACCTTATAATCTACAAGAAATTTTCAATAGAATTAAAAATCCTAGTGACAAAATTACTATTTAGGATTTGCAAACAGAAATTAATGATATCAAGAAGGAGATAAAAGAATTAAAAGAAGAAAATTCCGCAATCCAATTAGAAATTTTGAAATTATCATTAGAAAACAAAGGAAAAGCAATAATAGAAGAAGATCAAGATTAAAATATTGAATTTTATCAAGAAAATGTAGAAGAAGAAAAACTAGAAAAATCCTACCTAAATACTCTTCAACGTATTCAATTTCATAGAGGGGTATGCAAAATAAATTTAGTAATCAATAATGAATTTCATCAAACGTTTAATGCTTTAGTAGATTTTGGAGCAGACTTAAATTGTATTCAAGAAGAAATAATACTACACCAAAATGAGAGAATTATTAAAAAATGCTAGTAGAGTTGATATGAAAATTAATTACAAATTAGAAAATGCTCATGTTTACAATAAAAGAATTTGTTTCAAAAATATCTTTGTGCTAATAAAAAATATGAATGAATCAATAATCTTAGGAATTCCCTTCTTAACTCAAATATATCCTTTCAAAGTAACCCATGAAGGAATTCATCCTTTAAATTTCAAAATTATGATATTTAATTTTTCAAAACCTCCCATTTCAAAAGATATTAATATCATTCAAGAAAAAGAAATATACACAATAAATATGCTTAAATAAAAAGAAAAATTTATTTATGATCTCCAAAATGAAGTTTATCATATAAGAGTAGAACAAAAATTGAAAAATCCTCAAATTCAAAAGAATTCAAAACCCTCTTTGAAAAAGAAGTTTGTGCAGAAATTCCTAATATTTTTTGTAACAGAAAACAACATATGATTTCATTACCTTACAAAAAAGATTTTGATGAAAGAAATATTTCAACAAAAGAAAGGCCCATTCAAATGAAAGAAGAATTACTAAATTATTGCAAAAAAGAAATTCAAGACTTGTTAGATAGAAAATTAATAAGGCCAAGCAAATCCCCATGGAGTTGTTAAGCCTTTTAAGTTCAAAATTAAGCTGAAATAGAAAAAGGAGCCCCAAGATTAGTCATAAATTATAAACCACTCAATAAAATTCTTCAATAAATTAGATACCCTATTCCCAATAAAAATGATTTATTAGGAAGATTAGATAGTGCAGCAATATTTTCAAAATTTGATATGAAATCAAGATTTTGGCAAGTTCAAATTAGAGAAGAAAATAAATATAAAACTGCTTTTACAATACCCTTTGGACATTACAAATGGAATGTAATGCCTTTTGGACTCAAAAATGCTCCCTCAGAATTTCAAAATATGATGAATAATATGTTAAATCCTTACACCCATTTTTCAATAGTTTATATTGACGATGTCCTAATATTTTCAAATTCAATAGAACAACATTTTAAACATTTGAAAACATTTTTCAACGTAATTAAAAGAAATGGTCTAGATGTGCCACAAAAGAAAATGAAATTATATCAAACAAAAGTAAGATTTCTAGGTCATGACATCAATCAAGGAACAATAACCCCTATTAGTAGAGCAATAGAGTTTGCAGACAAATTTCCAGATGAAATTAAAGACAAAAAGTAACTTCAAAGATTTTTAAGATGTTTAAATTATGTTTCAAGTTTTATTCCAAATTATAGTCACATTACAAAATTACTTTTCAAAAGACTTAAAAATAATCTTCCTGCTTGGATTCAGGAAATGACTAAAACTGTCAAAAGATTATAGTCCATAGTTTTCCAACTCCCTTGTTTAGGAATTCCAAATCCTCAAGCCTTCATGATTGTAGAAACTGATACCTCTGAAATAGGATATGGAGGAATCCTCAAACAAATATTAGAAGGGTCAAAAGTTGAACAGGTAGTTAGATACTACTCTGGATACTGAACTGAATCTTAACAAAAATATTCTATTATCAAGAAAGAGATTTTATCAATAGTTTTATGCATTACAAAATTTCAAGATGATTTGATAAATAGGAAATTTTTATTAAGAATAGACTGTAAAGCTGCAAAAGATGTCCTATATATGGATGTGAAAAATTTGGCTTCAAAACAAATATTTGCTAGATGGCATGTCATACTTTCATGTTTTAATTTTGATATAAAGTTTATTGAAAGTAGTAAAAACTCTCTTCTAGATTTTCTGACAAGAGAATTTCTTCAAGGATCAAAATGAGTTTCGAAGCTTCATCCTCAAATCAAGGTTATTTTCAAAACCCATCCTCTTTAAGAATTATGTCATCTTTTGCATATTCAATATTTCTAAAAGATTTTCCTCAAGAACTTAAAGAAGAAATTTATTCAAGAGCTCAATTCTTTGCTCAAAGAAAATAGGAATTTATATTCAATTTCTTATCTTCTATATCAAAAAACCCACTTCCTGGCATGACCATATCTTGGGATTATGAATATGTTTCTAGATTTGAAATAGTCCCTTGCTCAAAAATTCAGCCTGGATGTCAAAAAATAGATACAAAAATACCATTATGTCCTTGTCAACTTCGATATTGTTTTCCAAAAATCAATATAGATTTAGACCTTTTCAAAGGTGTTTGTGTCACTCAAAATAATCAATCCATGATTTTAACTCCATAAACCTTCCTTGATTATAGTCATCTTCTCATTATCTCAGAACCTTAACATGTTCAAAACTTTGGAAGAAAATTAAGGTATTGTATTTCTAGCATCTACTCAAGGAAATCTAATAACAATCCTTATGTTCAAATTTTCATCAAAAGTATTCCTCCAGAATGGACTTCCTTAGGAAAACTAATTCCTGCTCAACATGAAATAGAAATCATTACCTATTTCCATAAAAAAAACCCTCTTTATTTCAAGACAAAGTATCTCTTGGCAAATGTCAAAAACCTATTCTCACTCAAATTACTATTGTAAGAGCTAGAAAAGTGGCATGGAAAAAGTATTATCAATTGGGTCAAAATCCAAGAATTTTGGGTGCTGATAATATTCAACAAATAGTGGCTTGGGATTATTATCTCCCATCCATTCCTCCACCAATTCCAACTTTAAGAGCCACATTAGAGGAAACTAAAAGGTGTCTTCATGAGTTAATTAGTAAAGATACTGAATTATTTCAACATAATAAAAGATCTGATTATGAAGACTTTCAGAGTTCAAGTGATCAAGAGAATTCAGACTAATGACAAACTACTTTCCAAGAATTTCAAGATTCCCCAACAAAAGTGGGACCTTCCTTATCAACATTTTGGCAAAAAAGTCAAGTCTTATCAAGAACCAAGAGTTATTCAAAGTCTAAAAATTTTTCAATAGAGTTCAAGAAAATTTGAAGTCTGGAAGCTTTTCAATTTTATAAATAGATGTAATATCAAGATAGAGGGCACAAACCAATTTCAATCTCCAAAATTTTGTATCAATGACTCTTGTAACCTTTCCCTTCCCTCTCTCTCAAAATTTGTAAACTCTTATATCAAAAATTCAAGCATCAATAAAATCTTGTAAGTTTTCTCAATCTGCTTCTGCTATTCAATTTCTATTTTAATCATGTTTTCCATAAATTCCATATTTGTGTCATCACCATGCATGTTTACTTTCAACATATTTGCATTATTTTCAATTGTTTTCCATATATATGCATTATCTTCAAAATTTAAGAGAACGATATAAAGCTCCCTAGAGCAACTCCACCCACTTGGTATTAGAGCCTTGTGAAGGGAGAGATAGGTACCTGATTAGGTGCGTCATAATTATTATAGAAGAGTCAACAGTTACTCGAGAGGAGTCAATAGTTACTTTGATTAAGGCCAGAGCCTAGGGTTTTATTTTTTGTAACTTGCATTAGTTAGCCCCTTGTCAAGCGATGTTAGTTAGCCATTTGTGAAGCCAAGAGGGCATGTGTTAGGTGGTCCTGTGGTGGGTGGTCCCGTATACCTCAGATACCTAAACCCGAAGCAAATAAATCAAAATC
This sequence comes from Saraca asoca, assembly GCA_026873985.1. Classification (NCBI taxonomy): domain Eukaryota; kingdom Viridiplantae; phylum Streptophyta; class Magnoliopsida; order Fabales; family Fabaceae; genus Saraca; species Saraca asoca. Next base: position 8,935 of record JANHAO010011552.1, on the reverse strand, counting down.
ATAGTAATTAGTGATAACTCAAAAGTAATTGAAGATAATTCTAGAGTGATAATAGCACACTTAGAAAACTATCCTCAAAAAATAAGGAACTATCCTCCTCCTCCTCTTCCTCGTCGTTAAAAAATAGCTTGCTTATACAAAAATGCAACCAAGTTTGACTACTGACTCTGGGTTCAAGTAAAGCTTTATAAGTTCAAATAAATTAAGGGACATTTGGTTATGTGCTATTAGGGATTTAGATGTCCAGTTAATACAAAGGATTTTTTCGCTTTATTTGCATAGCTCGAGGGTTTAATTGCACCTTTTTTAATATTAGGGGGGTTTTGCACATCAGATATAATATAAGTGAATCATGTGTTTTTTAGCATATAGGTAAATATTTTCTTTATATGATAGCAAGATTTTTTTCTACTTGACTCTACTAGTAATTATCTCCTTGGATTAATTTGGTTCTACCTAGTGAATTAATAGAAATTTAATATTTTTTGTTACATAAGAAAACATTGATCTAGAAAGGATTTAGGAATGGCAACTTGAGTTCACATATCAGGCTTGCATCATGCTAAAAGGTAGTAACGACCTAAACAAATTCAATCTAAACCCAATCTGTAAAATAATTGTCTTGTTCAAGTTAATCAATTTATTAAATATTTTGATACAGAGCAACCTATGTTACCTATTTAATAGCTTTAATTAAAAAATTTATATTATAATTCCATTCATCAAATTTAATTACTTATTATGTTAAACTGTAAATATTTTATTAATTTTTTATTGTTATTTTATTAAAAAATTATTTTTTATTACATATAATTATTTATAATTTAGTTGTTAATTGTTTCTCAAATAATATTTTTAAAATTTTGATGTAAATTCTTATGCGAGTGGGTGTGTTAATATGTTTAATTTTGAGTTAACCTTGACTTAATCAATTTATTATTCATGTTAAACATGTTGATCTGTTTACAACCAAAGCCTAGATAAGTTCAATCCAAATCCATTTCAAGCATCTCATGTTTGCATTGTGTTAAAAATTACCCTATTGGAAAAGTGAGGGAAATATACATATCCTCATGCATAAAGAGAAAAAAATCTAATAAATTTTGGTAAAAATCAAATCCATACCTTACAATTTCCAAATCTTAAAAAGTATAAGTGCAACAAGGTTGGCAATAAGCAAGTTAACCCATGAGTGGTTCACAACTGGATTCAAATTTTGACTCGATAAGTCAAGTTCATAAGACAAAGTGATAGATAGGTTGAATTATCTAGTATATGCTATAAATGAATCGGTCGAGCCTAAGCAACTAGAAGTTCAGCTCATTCTATAAGTTGGCAATATATATATATATGTGTGTGTGTATGTATGTGTATGTGTCCAAATATATATAATTTTATATTATATATGTGTGTGTGTATTTGTCTCAGCTCTCATCTTTTGCCTAGTTATATAGTCAACATTTTTCAGGATAAAAGTGCACTCTTAGTTCTCCCCAAATCTCTTCCTAAGTCTTGATGCTACACCTTCCCTTATGAATCTCTTGGTACTTAGTCCTCCTCCAAACTTTAACATTGTTTGTGAGGAACATAGTTAGTTTAGCTGAGCTTTCTCAGAAGTTTTGCTAATTGCTTGGAAATATTGGTCCCTATTAAACACAAAGTTCTTGAATTTTTGTGCATCTCTTCCCCACATATGGCCTTGGTTTGGGGATTTTTACCTTTCCCCTTTGCTTTGAGGTAACTCTCACTTGAGAACCATTCCTAATGGCCATCATCAGTAACCTTTATTGAGGCTACTATGTCACTCATCTTAACATGAAGAGTTGTTACAATATTCTTCACCTTGTTGGTAAGGTCTTTTATAGCATCCCCCAAATCTTTTTAAGTGTTCTCAATAGCAACAACTTGTTTACTAACTTGCAGAGCATCCCTAATCCCCATGCCTTCAACTCTTGTGCTAGCTTCAAGATTAGAGACTCAATCTTCAAGAGATTCCCAATTTTTTGCCCTTAAAAAAAGTTCAGGGATCCCTTCACTTTCCAAATTTTTTACGACTTCAGCAACTCTTTCAAAATTCTTAATTGCAACATCAATTGCATCAAAGCCTTCAATGAATATCATTTTTTTCAACATAATGGGATATTGAAAGGGTGTAGCAAAAAACAAAAAAACATGGTCTCAACTACACTCTGATTCCAAACTGTCATGATCCAACAGCTTGATTGTCATGACGTGCATAGCTTAGTCTCTTCACTCGACACTTATTCACTTAGTACCTAAGAATAAGTCAATCAACCAGTCATACATCATCTTATTTTAAAAAATAATTGGTAATATCCACAATTTATATCACATCAAAGCAACTATAAGCAACAAATCATATAGCACATAAGCAACCAATTTGTATATAAAAGCAACCAAGTCATTTATATAAGCAAATAAGATGTTTTCATGCAATTCAAACAAATGCGACCAAAATCAGATAAATTTTATGAAACAAGATTTAAATTAAAGAGGAACTATTTCTTTTATTTATATAAAAGCCTCATTACAGACTCCCGAGTGTGTAGGGGCATCGAGCCACACACTCTATCCCCTAATCTAGTGCCTCATGCCCACCTTAGGTCATCAGATACTCCCTTAAAGAGCATTCTAAATCAAAATCTTAATGGCATAAGTAGATATACTTTTTCTAAGTTGGCATAAGGGCTTTTCTCCTAGCTCAAAAGGGTTTTAATACACCATAATATATCGACATGAAGGTAAAAACTAATGGATCACGATCATGTGCTTTTTTACTTACACTGGATAACTTACCTTAATCAAAATTATATAAACACCCTCAAAACAGGGAAAAACAAGAAAAACAATCTACATGTGCATTGTCTCTCAAATCGGTCCAAATGATCTTTTTCTTCATGCTTAATTTTTATATCAAGCTTTACCTAAATCCAAGCAAATTTCCTTGCCAAATTTGGTCACACATCTTGATTTGTGAAATAAGGGAAGACATTATAACCTAGAACTTTGTAAAGGCTTCTCAAGGGCTTGTTGAATCTTGAGCGACTAGTGGATTTTGAAACGTGTTGTTTGTGAAGCAACGAAAAGTGAATGTACTCTTTAAAGTGGATCTTCTTAGAGGAATTACTATAAATATTGTATTTGCACTTCTCTTCCTTATCTCTTTTATTTTTTGTTTTTTAATTTTCTTTCACTAAGCTATTCATCTTTGCTTCTCAACGCTTGAAATTACTTCTCTAAAAATATCTGAAAAGGTATTAAAATCCAATTCACCTCCTTCTTGGATTAAATCCTAAGCTCTAAAGTATTCTTATAATATGAGCAATAGTATTACAATACTATCTTTTGCCATTCATATATTTTTTAAATTTATTCTATACTGATAAGTTGTTAAACATATTTACTTCCATAAGTATTTTTAAGTCATTGAATTGTGAATAAAATTGCACTTTTATTACAATAAATTTAAGCTTAATGAATTGAGTCAAGTTATTTATGAACTTAATTTGAGTTGAATTTGAACTAAATAAATTGACTCAAATCAAGCTTGAGCTGAGTCATAAATTGAAAAAAATTTAAAACGAACCCAATATAAGCTTAAACCAGTTTAGCTCGTTGCTAACCCCACGTTCAACAAATGTAGCATAAGATCCCATCTTTTTAATATTTTATTTCAATTTTTAATATTACTTTTACTCAAATCAAAATTTAATCTTTTTTTATTTTCTTTGGATGTCAACAAATATCTTCTCAATAGACAAGCACTGCGGGTTTTTTTAAAAAAATAAAAATTATTGCTTTCAATTTCTGGATTAGATTAGATCAAAATATTGAATTGGTAACTTTTAACATGCACTCTTTTTTTTTTTTCCTTTTCTTTTATCTTCACTCTCTTTTTTTGTCAGAACTCTCAAATTTTCTTGTTTTTCATATTTTATCATGAATGTTATTTTTCTTCTCTCAACTGGCTTTTTGTGAGGACCCAATATTTGGGCTGGCTTGGTGGACTTGAATTTTGTGCAAGCCTAGGCCTCGGAGAATCCAAAAGGCCCACGACACTGCAAGATTTTTTTCTTTTTGGGGCCATAGACATTCTGCTTTATTGAAAGGGCAATTGGCGGACTGGCTCCCCGGACCTGGGAAAAGGTGCAGACCACCCCAAGAGTCACATGGATTGGGATCGCGGGAGCCAACGGCTCAATTTGGCGGGAAACCACGTGGCAAGCAAGAACCCACTCAATTTTGCCGCGCAAAAAACCCTAGGTTAAAATACATTCTATGCATTGCATTGCTCAAAGCAAATCTTCAATTCTTCACTCCTACAACGCCCAAATCCCAGTTTCTTTTCCTGAATCATGAGATCCTCAGAGACTTCTTCCTCAATACCCTTCAGATCTAAGAAACCTCATAGCAAATCAGCCTCCAAGTCCCAATCTTCAGACCCTGTTCATCAATTGAGCTCTAAAACCCCAGAAAAACCTCCACAGATCTCGCACCGCTTGCGAAACCGTGGTGTTGCGCTTTCTATCAAAGACATAAGGAAGGTTGCTGAAAGCCTTCAGGAACGGAATCGCGAGCAGAATCATGACCGGACTGCCCAGATCAAATCTGCTAGGAGGCAGATAACTATGTCGCCCAGTAAGCCCAGGATTGCTGTTGATAAACCCACCAAGCTTCCAGAAAAGTAATCATTTGTTGTGGGTTTTGTTTTGTTTTTTTTATGTTGATTACCTCTTTCAGGGTCATATATATTAATTTTGGGGTTTATTTGCAGGTATGAAATTTTGGCTGAGTTCTTCGACAGCTTGGATAGTTCGATTCGGTTATTGCGATTGAAGGGCTCCATCTCAACTTTCACGAATATTTTCCCCAAGATTCAGTGTTTGACTGATCGGTATGTGGTTTTCATTGTTCCTTGCTAGCATTCTTATTTTTCCCATGAATTGTCTGTTGAGATCTGACTGCTGAAACTAATTTTTTCTTCATCATGCTTCTTGTTCACTTGATTTTTGATCGCAATTTCAAGAATTACCCTTTCTTCTATACATTAGCCTTTTCTGTTCATTCTTGGTATTGTCAGTCTTGGGTTTTCTAATTATACTTTATGATTTCTAGGAGGTTTACGCTTGGTCACCTGGCTCAGTTAAAATTTATCTTACCTGAGGCAATTGTTACCAAGAAGGTACTCTCGCTTGATGAACGGACAAGTTGTATGAAGCCAGACCTCCATATTACAATAAATCATGATACAATAGAATCGGATGCAAAGTTGCCCCCTGACTGTGGGAGTATGCCACTGAGGAAGCTCTTTCGAACTCGGCTCAGAGATTTTATTAATTCCCATCCTGAGGTATAATTTTCATGATCATATGTGCTTAATTCTTTATTATGAGGAACTATTTAGTTCAATTCCCTGAGCTGATGTTGCTTTCAATTCTTGCAAGATTATTTTTAATACAAAATCCATTTTAACCATTTATTATGTCGTGTGGGATCTAGTTAGGCATCATGATTGTGCACTACAAGTTTAGGTAGCTAAAAACCAGTTACCACATGTTTCCCTCTTTTTTAATATAGCAATCCATTAGAATTCAGATAATGCTAAGTGATAACATGATATGTAGTGCTAGGATTGGGAATTGCTATGAAACTGGGATGTGGAGGATAAGAAAATTGAAAAAATTGGTGTGCTGACATGAATTTGCATGATGCTTTAGTGGTCACTTATTGTATGGAATAGGTAGCCTCTACTTGGAGGAAGAGCAGTGAGATGATGGCTGTCCACTATGCGATGCTAAAGCTATAATATTAATTACCGGAAAGCTCTTCAATATGCTTAATTCTGGACACTAACGAAGTCAGTGACCACCTGATTGAACACTGCCCAAAGGAAAACGATTGTTGTTTACAGCTAGGAAATTCAAACTTAATAAATCATAAACTTTGATTGGATTCTGATATGCTTCTGATTTATAAGCATTACTACTGTAATCTGTAAAATATTGTTTGTTAAACTTTTATACCATTTGTTTTAAACAATGCTCCATATTCAGGGTGCTGAAGTTCCAGAAGAGGAGCTGCCTGAGCCATTCAATCATCCCAACAAAATTCCCCCATCATTTACTACAAAGATTTCATCTAATGCAAATGTGGCTCATCCTCCAGCAGTATTGTCTGCATGCATGCAAGATAGTGAATTTGCAAATAAAACTGAACCTGCTTCGGTTAATTTGAATCAGAATCTGATGTCAGGTATAAACAGGGGTGAAAAGTCGCCAGTACCTAACAAGCAACCAGCAGTAGCCACTCATATGTCTCAATCTTTTCGAAGGTGCTTTTCTCAGAGATCCAACAAAAATGAAGCAGAGAATGTACACGATAAATTGGTATCAGATTCATTCCTACACCAAGCTTTTCAAGCTTCGGATCCAAGCCTGAAGAAAAATTCCCCTGATGTGGGAAGTAGTCTTCATGCTAATACATGCACAGATAAGTTGGCCTTAGAAGCAGTTAGTAGTGAAAGATGTCCAACAGTTTGTGCTACTCCATCTCGTCTTACATCATCCAATGGTTCTGCTGTTACTCCAAGCAAAACCATTGAGTGTACAGAGGATGAACACATGGTTTCCCAAAACACTACTGCCATGTCAACTCCAGCTAAAGTTGCTTTGACTCCATCCAGGTTGATGACTGCCACACCTACCTTGCGTACACCTAAGAGATCTCTCATGAGTCCTGACGACAACTCTTCCAAATCACCAAACAAGCTCGTCAGGCGTCCACCTCGTTCACGATCATTGAAATTTGACACTCCTGTGAAGAATGAGGGGACAGGGGATGAATTTGGCAATGTCGGAGAGGATATATTTGATATTCTTCCAGAGAATCTTCTACAGTCGGTATGCCCCATTTTGAGTTTCCCTGCTTTCATTTTTCTTTTAAAAGAATTTTTTGCCATTTGGGTTGATTTCTTCTAGTCCAGCAACAAAGATGCATTTCAAACTAGCTTTTCATCTTGTTTTAATTGAGAAAAAGATGAGAGTTTTCTATGCCAAATAAAATATTTAAACCTATGATTCATCTGAAGAGTAGTGTTTCAGGTCTTTTCTTTAGTTCTTGAGACGCAGTTGCTGTCATTAACTGTAATAGTATACTGTTATATGCATTTTCTTCTCTTTATTGCTTAATGTTAATTAAGTAGGCTTTTTTAGTTGTCTATCCATCATAGAAGTGTGTTGAGCTTAACTTGAATTTGGGCTTATTTCTATTTCATTGCATGACTAAGATCAAGAGTAACTGTGCCTTCACTTTGCAGATTAGAGAAAAGGAGAAAATAGCTATCGAGGAAAGAAATCCAGCAATCTCACAAGCAAAGAGACGGCAAAAAATGATTGCCACACTCCCTAAGCTCTTTAACATGATTCATCTCTTGTTTCATTCAATTAATCGATCTGTTATCACAAAAGAGGAGCTTGTGAGCAAGATAATTTCAAGCCATTGTGATATTGTTGACAGGAGTAAGTCTGTGAACTATACCAGAATTGTTGCTATTTGGTAGCTTTCAGTCGTGCTAAACTTTCGTGGTCTGCTTTCTCAGGCGAAGTCGAGGAGCGGCTGAATTTATTGCTTGAACTGGTTCCAGAATGGATTTCTGAAAAGATGGCATCTAGTGGAGATTTGCTGTTCTGGTAAGCTTTGATGCTTCACATACATTTTTCCCAGAATGGAAATTAAATACACATGTCATCCGTCATTAACAACATAGCTTTTATTTTTCTTGTTTTTAATGCAATTGTCTGTCCTTTTGGCAGTGTAAATAAAATGATGAATGCCGAGGCTATAAGATCACAGCTCCAAGAAGCAAAGTGAGCAAGAAAGTAAGCAAGTCTTTAAAAGTACTTTTGGATGTTCATCAAATCGATGGTGTACAATTGCCTTCCTTTAGGTTGCTTGTAAATGTTCAATCTAATTTCTTTTTCCTATCATGAGATGAGTAAAATTGGCAGACCAACTCAGCTTTTTGCATACATCAGTGATGTGTATCACAACATTCAGATCATGAAATAGATCAAAGGAGACTGTCCCTTTCTATTTGCTATTGTGTATCGGTTCTGTTTCCTGTATAATATAAAGATATTAAGGATCCTAATGTTCAAATTTTTTTATTTCTTTTATTTTCCTGTATATAAGATTTAACTGAGAGCTTATCACCGACCAAATGTCACGGTTTTATGTCAGTGTTTGGCCATGCTGTGCCTGATCATGGTTTTGTGATATCATGAAGGCAACTATTTCTCCCAAGGCAAAAGAAAATTGATTTGAGTTGTTTGGCCTCTGATTTACTTTTGCTGCTTCATTGTATCACAAACCCCTTGCTTGGTAAGAGAGAAAAAAATAGAGAAAAGAAAAGAAGAGGAAAGAAAAGGGAAGGAAAGAAAAGGAGAAGAAAAGAAAAGGAAATTTTACTGATTAGTAGGAAAGAAAATGAGAGGAAAGAAAATACTTTTATGACTTAATCTACTTGTAAATTGCTGCAATTTTTTGCATCTTTTTTTTTTTCAGTTTGAGATAATATTTTATACATTGAATATGTCAACAAATTCTGACTATTCATCACCACAGGTTATTAAAAGGCAAATAGCAAACTAATTTATGAAAAGGTAAAAAAATTTCTGTTGTTTAGTTAGTCAACATAATTAATTTATACACTCAGAGAATCAAAATTATAATTAAACTTCTATGCTGATAATAGGCACTCCATAAAACAAGAAAAACAAATGAACCACCTCCCCCCAAAAAGAAAATCTTGTAATTAAAGACCAAAAATTTCATCATCAGATCATACAACTATTGGCTTGAAAAGGCACTCCATAATTATGTGTGTATCCTGGAAAATGGCAAAGATGTGGACTTG
>JANHAO010011551.1:0-16895 GCA_026873985.1 Saraca asoca | reverse complement strand
CAGGTCGCGGTTAGGGTCACATTTCTTGATAGCTTTGGTTCCAACAGCAGGTCGTGTTTGGGGTCAAGCTTATTTATCCATTAACTTGTTTTCAAGACGGTCCGTTTGATGGTTTTCTTCACAATTCCGAGGAGAACTCTATCAGTAGCCAAAGGGGCCTATCTGTAGAAAGCAATCTTGAGAGGCCTATTTGTAGGAAGTTCTAGTGTCACATATATTTAATGTTTGATGTAACTTATTTACAGCTTGTAAATTTACAATTGTAGCCTCGCAGCCTCTATAAATAAGAGGAGGGATATCACTGTAAACTAAGCTGAATTCATATATTGAAACTCTGTAAAAATTTCTCCAAAAGCAATAAAAATTATCTTGGACATAGGGACCAATGCTACTTGGTTTTAGCCTAACCACATAAAAATCTCTCTTGTTCTCCCTATTCTTCCTCTCTTGCCTTTGTTTTCTGCATTTGTCCAATAAGCATCCAACTAGATTGCTGCTTAGGGATAAAAGAACTTCTCTCAGTTGATGGAAAATGAGTGGACCAAAATTCACTATCAACAAAATCAATCCACTTTTTGGCTTCCAATATTAATGTTTTTTATTGTGTAGTCAATTGTATGGAATTTGTGCTATGAAGGATGTTATTGGTATTTATCAAACCCACATGCAATAAAAAATGAATATATTGATGTCGACGGAAACTCAAGGGATTACTTAAGGGGACATCAAGTGCTCTTCAATGAGCAAAATATTTTCTCATTTATTTCCTCTCATACTCTACCTCTTAGAATGTTAATCAAGTTTAATTTAGTGAATTGGCCTTGTTTTGTGATTTGGTCATAATTTGGAGCTTAATTAAATTAATTGCTTAATGTTGGGGTTTTAACACCATTTCAGGTTTTGGGCTATAACATGAACTCCATATATTGGATTGGATTGATCTTTATATGGTTAGAAAGATAAGAGAAAGCTCTACAACTTTCATGTTAAGGCCAGAGCCCAATTCTACCATTTAGGGTCTCAAAATTTATTGTGAAGTTGCCTAGTGTTTTCCGTCCAGATTGACCTTACCACAATGATTGGGTCATAACTGAAGAGTCAAGGGGTCAAATGAGGTTAAATGAAAGCCCAGAGGCCCCTAAGGTGCAACCTAATGTTTTCAAGCTTTTAACTTAGTGAAATTATGTAGTTTTGAAGGTCAGGTCAACATTGAGGCTAAATTGAAACTAGCATTTTTACTCTGCATAGAGGACTTTGTGTTTGGACTTTTTGTCATAGCTTAGGCTTTTAATTTTGGCTGGCTTCTTTAGTATTTTTGTTGGGCTTGTGTAGGATGTTATTCCAGCCCATAATTAAGCCTAATTGCTATAGGAGGAGACATGTTTCACTCACCATTCATATTTGACATATTGAGAATTGAAGAATGTTCTTTTTTGAGCAACTGCTCTCCTAGGGTTCTTACTAGAACTTGAAAACTTATCAAAGAGTTTCCTCTTTGTGGCATCAATCTTTATCACTTATCACTCTCCTTCTATCTTTCTAGAGTGTGGCATGAATATCCTTCTTTTTTCTTTCAATTTTGATGTTGAATTTGCTAAACTTGGGATAGATCTATAAGCATCTCCAAGGGAGATCACATCAGTTTGGTATCAGAACTTTAGTTCTTCCAATTTAGGTGATATCTCTTCTATTTTCCCTTATTTTTTACTTCAATTTTCCTTCCAATTTTGTGCTACATGTCTCTGAATTTTTGTGTATATTTTGGAGCTCAATTACTTGTTCAATTGGTGTCCAAATGAGTTGTAGGTGTTGCTGAATTTTCTATTGAATCTGTTTGGTTCTCTGCTACTAGGTTTGGTTCAGTTTTTCTTGATATTCTGCATCAATTTTGAGTAGAAAAATTTTGTGATCTTGTTTCACACAAGTATTTGATGTTAGCTTTGTTTGAGTAAAATCTTTTCTGGTTATTTTGCTTCGTTTCTATTTCATTTCCTTGCTTGTTCTAGTGAAGGTTCTACTAAAATTTCTACAGAATTTTCATCTTGTTCTTGGTTGCATTTCAAGTGTTTGTTGATTTGATTAAGTGTCCTTTTGCTTTGTTTTTGTGTGTCAATTAGTGTAGGACTGAATTACACTTGATTTGGTATGATTTGGAACCATTTCTTCCCATAATTGCATCACTTATTGTTGTTGTCCCTTGTTTTACTCTGCTTGGCCGAAACTTTGGCTTGATTTCTCCAGAACTTTTGCTGTTGTCCTAGCTGAATTTTATTGTGTTTTGTACCTTTGACATATTCAATGTGAGTACACATAATTGGAAGAGAGCAATGGTGAAGAGAGCTCTATGGACTAGTGAGTACACATAATCGACTAGTGAGCAAGAAAAAGAGGAAGAAAGCTCTAATTCAAGTGGTGAAGAGAGCAATGGTGTGTGTGTGATGTGGCAGTTGAAGGAGAAACACTAGTGGTAAGGAGAACTTTGAGTACCTAAACTAAGGATGGTAATTTTCCATACTAGATGCCATGTCATGGGAAAAGTTTACAATATGATCATTGATAGGGAAGGTTATGCAAATGTTGCTAGCATAATCATTGTTGAAAAGGTAGCCTTGCCTACCATAGATCATCCCACTCCTTACAAACTTCAATTGTTGAATGAAAGTGGGAAGGTAAAAGTCTCAAAATAAGTGCTAGTTTCATTCTCTATAGGGAGGTATAAGGATAAAATTTTATGTGATATTATTCCTATGTAAGTTGCCCATATGTTGCTTGGTAGACCATAGCAATTTGATAGACATGTCATACACGATGGCTACCTAAACCGATATAGCTTCAAGAAAGACAACAAAATCAGTAATCTTGTACCCCTCACTCTTAAGCAAATTTTGGATGATCAAATAAAAGGAGAGAAGAAAATAAGTAAAGAACAAAAGAGCAAGAGTGAAACAAAGGAGAGTAGGAGTAAAGAAAAAGAGAGGAAAACTGACAAAAGTGAGTTGAGAGAAAAGGAAAAACAAGAAAAGAAGAAATGGAGTGTCTTTGCCAAGGTTAGTGATATGAGACAAGCCTTGTATTGTGATCGCCTTATGTTCATTCTTTTGTGAAAAGGTTCTTTCTTGAATGATGAACATGAAACTAATGATTTGCCTAGTGCCATTGAATCTATTTTGCAAGAATTTCAAGATGTGTCTCTTGAAGAAGTGTCTCACAATTTGCCACCATCAAAAGGGATAGAACACCAAATTGACTTCATTCTCGGAGTTCCCAAACCTAACTGGCCAGCATATAGACAAGTTGAAAAGCTTATAACAAATGGATATTTTAGAAAAAAACATGATTCTTTTAATGTTAATGCTTCTTTTCATGTTTCTAATTTTTCTCCTTTTGTAGCGAATCTTAAAGATTTGAGGTCAAATTCTTTTGAAGAGAGGGGGAATGATGGAAACTCAAAGGATCACTCAAGGGGACATTAAGTGCTCTTCGATAAGCAAAATATTTTCCTATTTATTTCCTCTCATACTTTACCTCTTAGGATGTTAATCAAGTTAAATTTAGTGAACTAGCTTTGTTTTATGATTTGGTCATGATTTGGAGATTAATTGAATCAATTGCTTAATACTGGGGTTTTGATACTATTTCAAGTTTTAAGCTATAACTTGAACTCCAGATATTGGACTGGGTTGATATTTATTTGGTTGGAAATCTAAGAGAAAGCTTTACAAATTTCATGTTAAGGCTAGAGCCAAGTTCTATCATTTGAAGTTTCGAAATTTACCATGCATTTGCCCAGTGCTTTCCATCTAAATTGACCTTACCACAATGATTGGGCCATAACTGAAGCTTCAAGGGGTCAAATGAGGTCAAACCAAAGCCCAAAGGTCCCTAAGGTCCAGCCTAATGTTTTCAAGTAAAACTTATGAGGCGTTTGATACACTGATTCATTTTTTGTGCCTAAGAATCATGTTTCCTGGGAATCATATTTCTTAAGAATGATCATTCCTGGGAATATTAAAAATGCGTTTGGTTTACCTTAAATATTCCTAAGAATGTTAGACATCCCAATGTTTGGTTCTAATGCAACTTTTCTAGAAATCTTTATATTTTTGTCAAAAATACCCCTACCTATTTTTATGCTTTATAACTTTTAATTTTTTTATGATTAAAAGTGAGAGAAAGTGAGAAAGAGAATAAGAGAGAGTGAGGAAGGGGATGAGAGAGAAAGTGAAAGATAGAATAAGAGATAGAGTGAGAGAAGGGATGTGAGAGAAAGGATGAGAGTGAAAGTGAGAAAGAGAATAAGAGAGAGTGAGAAAGGGGATGAGAGAGAAAGTATGAGAGAGATGATAAGAGAGAAAGTGTGAGAGAGAAGATGAGAGAGGGGATGAGAGAGAGGATGAGAGGGAAAGTGTAAGAGAGAGGATGAGAGAGAAAGTGTGAGAGAGAGGATGAGAGAGAAAGTGAGAGAGGGGATGAGAGAGAAAGTGTGAGAGAGGGGTGAGAGAGGATGAGAGAGAAAGCATGAGTGAAAGGATGAGAGAGAAAGTGAGAAAGAGAATAAGAGAGAGAAAGTAAGAGAGAGGATGAGAGAGAAAGTGAGAGAGGTGATGAGAGGAAGTGCAAGAGAGGATGAGAGAGAAAATGTGAGAGAGAAAGTGTGAGAGAAAGAATAAAAGAATTTTTTTGCAATATATATATATATATATATCTTTTTACACATAAAAACATTTTCATGTTTATGGGAAACTAAGATTCTCACCCCTCCCCATGGGAATGTTTTTGTGGGAATGTTAGCTGAAAATGGTTCTTGGGAATGTTTTTTTTAAACTTACATACCAAACATAGGAAATCAACTTTCTTTACTTGAGATTCCTGGAAAACTAAAAACATTCCCTCTACCAAATGCCCCTTAGTGAAACTACATAATTTTGAATGTCAACATTGAAGTTGAAGTGAAACCAGTTTTTTTACTCTATATAGGAATGACTTTGTGTTTGGATTTTTTATAATAGCTTAGGCTTTTTCTTTTGTCTTACTTGTTTAGTATTTTTGTTGTGCTTGTGTAGGACTTTAATCTAGCCCATAATTAAGCCTAATTGCTAAAAGGTAAGGTATGTTTCCCTCACCATTCATATTTGACAAATTGAAAATTGAATGGTGTTCTTCTTTAAGCAAGTGCTCTTCTAGGGTTCTTACTAAAACTTGAAGATTTATTAAAGAGGTTTAGGGCATAAATTTTCATCACTTATCACTCTCCTTCCATCTTTCTAGAGTATGGTGTGAATATTTTCTTTACTTTCAATTTTAATGCCAAATTTACTGAATTGGGGGTAGATCTATGGGCAATTTACAAGGGAGATCAAATCTTATGTGTATAGTGATTTTGCTACAATTATTTCTTTTCATACTTAAAAATAAGAAATTAAACATTGATCATGAATATATAACAGAAAAATGTTTTTTAAGTGAGAGTGCTTTTACAAAAGTGATAGTTCAATTATTAAAATGAGATCATTATTCTTCTTAAACTTTGGAAATATATGTACTACATTTAATCAATTAAAATAAAATTGAATTACTAAATCAAATAATTTGGAATTGATAATGAATTTTTTTTTCAAAAAATTAATTTATGTATTGATACTTTGTTAAAAAACTAATGCTTTAATGTACTGTATTAATTATATATAGGACCTAATAAGTCCTTCAATCATTAGGAGTATTTTAGGTACACAATTTAGAACAAATTTAATTCTTTTAACTAACTTTATTCCTTTTATATAATAAAATGACATATTTTATTTTCAAATCTACACAATTTCTATCAATTTTTTAAGTAAACAATGAATTATGTACTACCACGTGCATTCCACGTGTTTCTTTCTAATTATCTTGTAAATGCCAATAGACCAGTAAATAATGGATTTTTTTAGTGAGTGATGGTATTTTTAAAAGGAGTATTCCAGATGAGCACAACGCTATCGAGCTATTTTTCAGTTTTTTTTTTTTTTTTTTATGTATTGGCCCCCATAGTGACCCTTTGGATTAAGACTTGAGTAAGTGTCTTTTTGTAAGTTCCAATGTGATTTATCCTTAGAGCCATATCTGTGCCAAACCAATACCCTTATATGGTATTAGATACTTTTAACGTCTCAAACAATTTTATAAAGGAAAAATGTATTCACTTATTTCAAAGTATTTTTTCTTAGATAATAGTTGGACCTTTTACAGAAGTCATAAAAAAAAATGAAATAGCATGTGTTAGTTGAATATTGGATGTGACTTGAATAGAACAATATTATTCTCATAATAAAATTGACGATAACTTTAAAGCAAACAATTGGCACAACATCTTTTGCTCAACATTCAGATGATCGACTCAAAGATTGCCTCATTTGGTTGACCAAGCGTAAACGGTTGGCCATGGACGACCAACCTCAGGAAAACATGTATGATTGGCACGTGTCATGTTCTAGTTGAGTCTTGCAAGAACTCATTACTTGCCATGCACCTAATTGTTGGAGATCACGCAAACGGGGCCTAAAACTCACATCAAATATAATACATATTGTGGCCTTGCCCCAGTGGGGGACTCACACATACTATCATTACTCTAAGGAAATCTCTCTAGAGCTACTTTGTGGAGTAAGTTTTATTTGGCATCATTTGTGGCTTTCACACCACTTGCATCCTTTACTCAATGTTAGCAGATTTTTGTTTCATTGATATGCCCCGCTGAAAGATCACTCGTATTGGTTACAGCTGGAGGCTAGCCAGATAGAGGTTGAGCTAAAGCATGATGCTTTGGCCGAGCAGGTTCAACCTTAGCTCTCTAAATTGGAGCAATTGCAAAATCTTCATCATCAACTACTGTGGTAGTCTTTTCTACCACTTAACCGTCGCAAGTTGAAAACCCACCACATTATGTGTTAGTCAATACCTCACAAACCCATCAAACACAACCCTTCAGGCATAAAATCCTTCAAACCACCAGATACAAACCCCATGAAGCCACCCACTGCCCTCAATACATAGTCAGTCACTAGGACTAGCTACATTGGTTTGCCACCCTTGATCATCGGTTATGGTAGTCCGCCTCCACATCATGTTTTTGCAAATCAATAGCCTATCTACAGTACTCGAACCTTGACAATTAAGGCTGTGACCATGAACCTTAAGATCCATTAAATCCAAATTTTTCCCAGTTGGCTAAAGTCACAGCGTTGAACATTCTAGAAGATTCCCACTTGTTCATAAGTCTCATCATGAACCCATTACCAGCTAGTTTCAAACCCCCAACCCATTTAGATGCTTATGATGGAACAACAGATCTCTAAGATCACTTGGAGGTGTTCTGGGCATCTATGCTTCGATCAACACTCCGGACGCCATCATGTATGGAGCGTTCTGTATAACACTTAAGAAAGCTAGTTTTATGTTGGTTCAATACCCTACCAAAGTAGTCCATATCCCATTTAAATAGTTGGTAAAGGTGTTCACCATTTATTTTGCTACAAGTCAAGTGCCAAAAAATACATTTACGACTTTATTAAATTTCCGGCAAGGTAGACGTGAAACATTCAAAGAATCCTAAGCAAGATTCAATAGCTTAGCACTAGAGATCAAGGATTTGAATGCAGGTATTGATATAAACCCGCCTAACTCCACCTCAAAAGCTAGCTCGTAAGGAGAGGGTTGCGAACCCATATATAAAGCAACCAAGACCTCCCTTGCCAACCGATGTGGGACACATCATTCCCGACCCCTTTAGACTGCATGTCCTCGTGCCAACTCCGTCGTTAACCCGCACGGTGTGCAGAGAACCTTCGTACATGCACCCACCGACCAGTTAAGGGTAGGCTCTGATACCATATGATATGAACCCGTCTAACTCTACCTCAAAAGCTAGCTCGTAAGGGGAGGATTGCGAACCCATATATAAAGCAACTAAGACCTCCCTTGCCAACCGATGTGAGACACATCAGGTATAGCAATCCATCAGCTTATCTTAGGGTTGCAGTCTAGTCATTTTTCTCTAACATTGGCAAAATGACCAACAATGACCTTAGTAAAACTTCTAGCAAGTTCAAAAAAATATATCAATGTTAAGGAGATAGAAGTTGTGTGAAGAATGGGAGAAAAAGAGAACTGACCATTCATGGATAGGAGGAAAAAGAACCGAGCACTACCCAATAGGTGCTTCAACAAATATAAACCCTTGAGTTCACCAATCAACACCATAATCAATGACATGCGAGCAACAAAATTGATTAAATTCCCACACAAAAAAAAAACACACACACACACACAAGTTCCCTTCAACCAACAAAAGTAAATATTGTACGTTCCACCAGGATTACAGGCATGAGATTGAAGATTGTGTTATCAAGCAATTAATTCAAATAGGACACTTGTCTAAATACAAAAACTACCAAACGTGTGAAATCTAGCTGGATGATAGGGAATGGGAATGCTCACCTTAAAGAGAAGGGAAGGAGATCATCAAAATTAAGCCCTAGTAGCAAGAACGATTGAGACAATTGTAGGAGGGTTTACAGAAGGGGGATTGTCTAAGAATCCTAAAAAGTGGCACCTCTTATAGATCATAAACGTGGATCCAAAAGAAAAAGGGAGAAGTATGAGATCATATCCTTCATAAAAGAAAACTTTGATTGCATTGATAGGAAGCATGATGATCCAATGGTCAACACTGCTCTCATCCATAACTTCCTAGTGAAGAAGATATTGATAGATTAAGGGAGTTTCACTAACATACTCTACTCTCATACTACTAAAGCACTAAATATGCTAGGGCACATGTATAAACCCTATAATGGTATGTTAATTGGATTTTTAGTAAAGTAAGTACCAATGGAAGGAATAGTCACTCTTCGAATGACTGTTAGAATGTCCCTGCAAGTGCAAAACTTTAAAGTTGATTTCCTAGTTGTGGGGCCCATAGCAATGCTTATAACACCATTTGGGTTGAATGTTGATGAACACAATTTATATATATTTTATTTTCCTTCTATACTTAGTCTTTTTTTATGTGATTAATTGGATGATTGCAATTAGTTTGTGGTTTGGCTAGTTTTTCAGCTTTATAGAATTAATTTGGTAAGTAGGTAATATTTTAGACTATTTTAGGTTTTAGGTATATCTTGAGTTTTGAACTTCAATTTTAGGTGATTCTTATGTCTTTAGAAAGATAAGAGAATTCTCTAAAAATGTCATAAAGAGTCCAAAGCCCAATTTAGCCGTTTTGAAGGTGAAATAAATCCCAAAATCTAAAATAAACTGTTGTTCTATGACCCAGAATTAGTTTCCGTATTTTCATCAAAATTGGAGCTTCATTCCTAATTTCAATGCAAGCCTAAGCTCATAGGATAGCTAAGATCCATCCCCACAACTTTCATGAAGAGCTTGAGGTTAAACTACACCGTTTTCACTACGTTATAAGGCTGTGGACTTGAGTGTTAAATTTTGTTACGGGGTTAGACTACTTTGAAAGATTGTCTCAATTTTGGTCCACAATTTAAACTAGGAATCAAATTTTTATGCAAGGTTAAGGCCATTGGAATGATAAGTGATAGGCCTACAATTCATATGAAGAGACTCATATCCAATTGTGCCTCCTTTCGACCCTAATCAGTAGGCCAAGTAGAGTTAGTACAGTGAGTTCTTAGAAAAGCTCAACTAAACTATGATTGTAATAGCTTTTAAATTCATTTTATTTTTCTTTACTTTTGTGAAGAGAAAGAGCTTTACTAAGGCAATAACGCCAACCCTAATTAGTTTTTCTCTTCTTCTTTATTTTTTTTCTTTTATTATTACATTAATGTGTCATTAAACTCTTATTTCAATCTAAGGGAAATTTTGCATCAATTCTCTTGTTGATTGTGAAATTTGCTTCTATTGTCAATTTATTCCCAATTTGATTCCTTTAATTCTCTATTTTAATGCCAATTATTACTTTGGATGATTGATTAAGATGGCTAGTTAATTAATTATTCATTGTAATTTATTGCTAACTAAATTTCTATATGCAATGTTATTGTTTATGGATGTTTGGTTAGAATAGCAATAGAGTTTTGATTTCTACTAGGGTGAATCAATTGTCATAGAGAATTAGGAGTAATTAATTGGTTTGCTGGGGTAAATTGATCAACTAGTCTTGGTATTTTTAGATCTTAATGCTATTGGTGAATTAGTTTAAGTGTTGGACTTCAATTGATTCAGCAATAAGGGTTAATCTAGTGCTGGGTCTGGTTTGCCAATTTAGGGAGAAATTAGCAAGAATTCATTAGGTGCAAGGTTTAATTAGATTCTTTGCTAAGTGGTCAAAGAGAGAATGAAATGTTTATGTTAATGATTAGTCACTGAATTAATTGCAAGAGTTCCTTGGATTGAAACTCTCTTATTTGATTTCTCTTTTATCTTCAATTATGTTTGCTTATGTTTAAACTGTTTGTTTAATTCTAATTCCTAGTTCGTCAATATCCAAACCTCCCTATTTCCTATTGTGAACACACTAAAATAAATCATCGGTCTCTATGGTTTGACCTAGACTCACTGTGTTACAAGCTCAAGTAGTTTAACTTTATCTTTGTTAGTTTTGACAGTCATCAAACATCCTTAAATAAGCTAAGAGTTGTGGTACCTATGCCACATTTATTGATGAAATTCCTAACCCTGATAGGAGTGAGACAAGTGAGGGCAAATAAAAAAATGGCCTATAAGTGTTACATGATCAGTCTTAGGACATAGCAAGCTGAAGGGAGTACCAATGGAATGAAACCAATTGTCATAAACCAACCAATCAAGGAAGAGTGTTAGCCGGTTGAAATAGTTGACTTGGATGTCTAAGACTTAAACCAAAAAATGCTCGAACCAATGTTAAGCTTACAGAGGTAAAGTTATTAGGAGAAGAAGATGATCAAATGGTGAAAACAGGGGCAAAATTATCCAAGGCAATGAAGAAAAAACTTGTTAACTTATTAAAGAAGCATGTTGGACTTTTAGTTTGGAAATTGGCTGACATGCTGGGAATTGATCTGGCTATTGCCTGCCATAGACTGGCACTTGACCCGAGTGCAATAAAAAAAGAAGAACTTTACAGTAGAAATACAAGGGGTAATAAAAGACAAAGTGCAAAAGCTACTAGATGTCGAGTTCATCTGTGAAGTGTCCCACACCACATGGATGGCAAATGTGGTTTTGGTAAGGAAGCCCAATAGAGGATGGCGCATGTGTGTTGACTTTATGGATCTTAATAGGACATTTCCTAAGAACTCTTTTCATTTTCCTAACAAAGATTAGTTGGTAGATAGTGCTGAGTTTTGAGGATGCATTTTTGGGACAAAAACAATTAAAGATGCACCTAGATGATGAAGAGAAGACAATCTTTATGACCAGCATAGGTATCTATTACTACATGGCCATGTCGTCCAGGCTAAAAAATGTAGGAGCAACATACTAGTGCATGATGAATAAGGTATTCTTAAAATAAATTGGTCAAATTCTAGAAGTATATGTAGATGATGTTAGTTAAGTCAAAAAGTATGCAAATGCATTGGGATAATCAAGAAGAGACATTTGGTGTTATGCAAAAAAACCAAATGAGACTAAACCCGACAAAATACACTTTTGGAGTCCAAATGGGCAAATTGTTGGGATTCATGTTGACTGAGCGAAGGATAGAAGAAAATCCAATCAAGTGTCAAGCCATCATTAACATGAAGAGCCTACCAAGTGTCTAAGAAGTTGAAGTGTTAAATGGATGACTAGTAGCCTTAACTCGCTTCATATCCAGGTTAAGACACAAACACCTTCCCTTCCTTATATTACCTAAGAATGTTAATTTTGTATGGGTTAATGAATGTGAAAAAGCTATTAGTGAACTCAAAAGATACTTAGTTACTCCACCAATATTGTCAGAACCTTAAGTGGGTGAGTCCCTATACCTATATTTAGTAGCATCAGATGAGGGGGTCAATGCAATCCTACTAAGAGAAGAGAGGGGTGAGCAAAACTCCAATATCAAAACATAGAAAAGTTAGCGTTCACTTTGTTGTTTGCTTCAAAAAGGTTTAAACCATATTTCTAAGCTCACCAAGTCATAGTTTAAATAGACCAACCCATTTAAAAAATCCCTTAGAAATCGGATTTAGTAGGTTGATTGGTTATGTGGTTAGTCAAACTTTCAGAATATGGACTAATATTTGAATTGAGGAAAGCAATAAAAGCACAAGCATTGGTAGATTTCCGAGTCAAAATGACACAAATAGGATACCTTGATAAGCAATCGGGGTAGAAATTGTTTGTAAATGGTTCATCAAACAAAAGAGGTAGCCAACCAAGGTGATCTTAGAAGGTCTAAATAGATTCTCCTTAGAGTAGTCACTAAAGTTGAATTTCTGTGCTACCATTAACAAAGATGAGTATGAGGTGCTAATTGCTGGCCTTAAACTTGCCCAAAAAATAGGTGCCCATAAACTATTCATTATAAGTGATTCACAACTTGTCACAAGTTAGACCAATGGCAAATACAAAACCTGAGAACCTTTGATTATGTGGTATGCAGAAAAGACTAAATGATTGTTAAAAGGTTTGAGTATAAGATGAAGTTCCCAAGGGAAGTGAAAGTTGAAGCAAATGCCTTGGCCAAGTTGGCCAGTGCAAAAGTTGCAGTCAATAATAGAATGATCATTTAAGAGACAGTACGAATTTCAAGCATTAAAGAAGTTAAGGCCATGAATGTAGAAAAGAAGTAGACATAGATAAAAGCCATAGTATAATTCTTAGAAAACGAAAAGAAACTTGATGACAAAGTAGAAGCATGAAAATTAGCCCTGCAACGAGCTTTGTCCTTCTAGCCCTGCAACGCTTTTAACCAGACAAAGCAGAATATGTGTTGAAAGATATGCATGAAGGAATATTCAAAAGCCATATAGGAGGGGAGGTGTTAACAATAAAATCCATTTGGTCAGGTATTACTGGCCAAAGATGAAAACTAAAGCCTTCCAATTTGTTAGAAAGTGCGAAAGTGCCAAAAAATTGCACACATGCCTCAACAGCCTACAAGTATATAACAGTCGATTGTGTCTCTATGGTTGTTCACATAATGGGGATTGGACTTCATTGGACCACTTCTGAAAGCCTTGGGATGATGAAAGTTTTTGCTATCAAATAGATAAAAATTGAGCCCCCTTGCCATGATAACAACCCAAAATGTTGAGAAAATCTTATGAAAGCTTATGTGCAGGTATACAAGGTTGTAAAATGCTTGAAAGAATAATAACTACTCTATTGCTACTAACAATAAATTTATATGTAGATTTGGGCACCCTACATCAATCATTTCAGACAATGGAATGCAATTTACAAGCAAAGTTTTCACAACTTTCTGTGAAAGGTATTAATCTAAATTATTAAATTGCAATTACTTTGTCAAAACTAGCTAATGATATTTTTAGGAAAGGTTGTGGATAAAGCAAAAGTTTGCATCAGTTGTGCACCCTTAAATGAACAGCTAAGTAGAATCCATTAAAAGAGCAAAGGGACATTAGGTAGAGGAGCTATTAAGCGTCCTCTAAATGAGCAAAGCACCCCACACTTTACAACAAAGGAGTCACCCTTCAGGTTAACCTATGGAGTAGAAGCAATTATCTCTATAGATATCAAACGAGAGTGAGTGAAGAAACTAATACGATGAGCAAATAAATGAAATAAGAATGAAAAAGGAGTTGGATTTCATGGAAGAAGATGGGAAAATAGCACAAATTTGATCAAAGGAATATAAATAAAAGCGAGCTCATTTCTTTAATGAGAAAGTCAAGCTAAGGAACTTTCAACTCAAAATGTTAATAGTAAGAAAGACAAAGGGGTAAGAAACAAATTGAAGAAGGAAATTGGCAGCTACTTAGGAAGGGCCATTCTAGGTCAAAGAAAGCGTGGCAAATAGTGCATATTGCCTAGAAACTTTACAAGGAGTTGTCATTCCCCAAACCTAAAATTTATCCCACCTGAAGGAATATTTTACTCGTGTAATGAAAAAAACGCAAAGAAACATAAACTATAGAATGATTATGCAAAGAAACCCCTTCACTTGTTAACAAAGGACCTTAAGACCAGTCTTAAATCATCCAAGAAGATCCTTTGGATAAATTGATCAAGCAGGTCCCTTAGAAAATCATCTAAGCAAATCCCTCAAAAAAAATCACCCATGTAAATATCTGAAAAATTATCCAAGCAAATCCCTTGGAAAAATCACCCAAGTAGATCTTTTAGAAAAATTGACTGAGCAAATCCCTTGAAAAAATCATCTAAATAGATCCCTTAGAAAAATTAACCAAGCAGATTCCCTAGAAAGGTCATCTGAGTGGACTTTTGGAAGACTATCCAAACAGATCCATTGAAAATGTTTGAATATCTCATAAAAAGGCTTGTTGAAAGCCAAGGTATTAGTAAAATAGGAAGCAAACCATAAAAGGAAATAGGCAACCACAAGAATGCAATAAATGAACAAGTAATATCCATAAAAGGAAAAAAAACTCAAAAGGGTTATGCGAAATCATCCTAGAAGTATCCAAAAAGGGGGTGCCCATTAACACCCTAAGAAAAAGAAAAAATACATCTTAAGACTCAGCATTCTGAATGGCCATCAAATCCTTGATGTTGTTGTCAGAAAAAACCTTGGAAAAATCAAAATTTATGTCAGAGTTAGAAACTTAACTTGCTCCTTGGCATCTCCAAAGCCTGAAAGATACATTGAATTGGAAAGAACCCCTACATCCTCAGCCGCTTTCTTATCGGCATTTGTCAAGTCTACCACAAGGGCAACATTCTTGTCTCGAGCGGTCTAAAATTCCTTCTCCCTAATAGCCAAGTCTCTTTGAGTGGCATGAAGCTCCTTGCTTTTTTGTTCATCTCTTGCTTCCACTTTTGTTCTTCCGATTTATAGGTGGCCACTAAATTATCTGCTTGGTCCTATTTTTTAGGATATCAAGATAATGGATTACAAGCCACGAGATAAATGGGTCACCTCCAAACGAGTGAGCTTGGTACCATTGATTTCTTTGATCAACTCCTTATCACGGGTAAAGTCTTTGTCAAAAAGCATCCGATCCCTGACATAGTTGGCAAAGTCAACACTCTAATGCCACATATTATTTATTGTATGGGTGTCAAAAGCCACCCCACTGGGGGCTTTATGGTAAAGGGCTCATGCCAAAAGGCTTTTCTAACACAACAAGACCAATCCAAATCATTCGAAAAAGTAGTTGTCTCACTCTTAGGGTGAGATGACAATTTAGATTGAGCATCCCATTTACACTTTCACATCTGATCCTTGATTGGCTCAGTTTTGGAAGTAGAGGACTTCACCAAGACCCAAATGACCACCTCATAAAGGGAAGCGGGAATAGAGGAAGAAGGAGCATGGCTAATGGCTAATTGTTTCTTCTTATAACAAGCCCTGATTTTTGCAATATGGCTAGGGTCAAGCTTCATTGTAAACAAAGTGAAGTATTCAAGACCAAACCAATGACCTAAAAGCAAAGATATATAGTTAGAGTGATGAAGCAAAGAAAAGTCACTAAAATATATAAGTATAAGATGAACAAATAACTATCTAGGCGTCATGTGGACTTATGGCAATCAATCGACATATGAGATCCTAGTTATATGTAGAGTAAGAATCCAAATCTTTGATTTTAGGTTGTTCCACAAATGGAACCCAATTGACCAAATACATAAACTCCTTCTTGTTAGTTAACCAGAAAGATTGGAAACCATGCTTTACAACCACTTAAAAAAAGGAATCTTTCCAACCCTTTACACTAAAAGGAATATGGTTAAGAAAAAGATGACTGCTCTTTTGAGTAAAGTGAGTCCAAACTCTCGGTTGTTGTTGAAAGTAAGTACACAAAAAGGAAAAGACATGAGCACTGGCATATTGACCGAGCTTAACATAGACTCTCAAAGCACATGAAGATATACCAAGTGCTCCATGTAAGGTGAGCTGGGCAAGTGTTTATAGTCCATAAAACATCTTGTCAGAATCTCGTGAATAGAGGACTAATGCCTATTCAAATAACAATATCAGTATAGAAAATAATGAAATTTTCCATGGCAAAACTACAAGGACACTTGTCGTCTTGGACCGACTCAAAAAAGTACCCTATCAATTGTGTATATAATGGCTTGTGAAGCAAGAAGCTTATAGTTTAGTAAGACCAGTGGCATCTTGGCATCTGATGTGATCTCCCATGGAGATGCCCATGAATCTATCTCTAATTCAGTAATTTCAACACTAAAATTGAAAGAAAAAGAAGGATATTCATACCATACTCTAAAAGGATAAAAGGAAAGTGATAAGTGATGAAGATTGACACCATAAAAAGGAAACTCTTTGATAAGTCTTCAAGTTCTAGTAAGAATCCTAGGAAAGCACTTGCTCATAGAAGAATACTCTTCAATTCTCTATTTGCCAAATTTGAATTGTTAAGGGAACCTACCATCCACCATGGCAATTAGACTCAACTATAGGCTGGGTTACAAGCCCTATGCAAGCCTAACTAAAGACCCAAAAACCAAATAAGCAAGCTAATTAAGTCTAAGTCAAGGCCAATTACTTAGCCAAAAACAAAGTTGGTCAAACCAAACCTAAAGCTAGACAAAACATTAAGGCTGTCACATAGCCCATGTTAGCCTAAACTATTCTAAGCTATATATTTCCCTTGGTTTTAATGTTGAAAAACAATTTTATCTAATAATATATTTTAGTATTTTTTATTTGTTGTTTTGTAGGTTCAAAGATATTTAATTCAAGTTTCAAGAGATCCAAGATTAGTTTTAGGACTTATTTTGTTTCAATAGGATCTTTTGTAAATAAGCTC